>MU968480.1:18738167-18961334 GCA_034641835.2 Pinus albicaulis | reverse complement strand
GCATATAGTACTTGAAGGCCCTTTTATTTCTGGCATGTCTTTGACAGCTTTCTTCTTGCTCAATTTGATGATATGGTCAAAGCTGAGATGTCCCAGTCTCCTATGCCATAACCATGACTCCTGAAGTTTGCTAAGATGGCAGGCTTCATCCTCCTCTTTTACTATGTAAACATTACTCTCTGTTCGAACACCTTTGAGCAGAGTCTTTCCTGTTGTGCTTGATCTGACTTCACAATCTTGTGCTTTAAAGAGAACTTAGCCTTTGTCACACATCTGACTGACACTCAATAAATTTTCTTTCAGCCCATCTACAAATAGTACATCTTGGGCCTTTCCTCTGCCATTATCTATGCTGACTAAACCCTTTCCTCTGATCTTTGCTGACTTATCATTGCCAAAAGTAACATTACCATATTTCTTTTCATCAAGAGTAATGAACTTACTTTTGTCTCCTGTCATGTGTTTAGAGTAGCCACTGTCCAAATACCACTGGCTTTTCAGATCTTGAACAGTTAGAGCCAGGTCACACTTATTCTCCTTCTTTTTCCACTGGAGGCATCATTCTGTTTGATATCTTTTGTGAGGTGATGAATTGCATCCTTTTAGAGGACATTTGGAAGGCATATGTCCATCTTGATTGCACATAAAGCATTTGATCATAGTTTTTGCAGAATTGTGAGTATGAGCAAACTTTATTTGATTCATAAACGTCCTTGAAGTGTTGAAAATCAATCTTTGTCCATACTTTCTACACTCAATGATTTTATGGCCAAATTCTTTACAATAAAAACAGTAACCATAGAAGCAACTTGCATACCTGATGTGAGGTTGTTTTCTCTCCATTTGTTTGTTTGAGATAGCCTCTTCACTGTTTGCATCTTTTGCAGGTCTGAATTACTCTTCCTTGCATAACAATATGCAGCAATGTGTCCTGGCTTGTGGCAGACATAACATGTGGCATTATTCATAGGAGGGAAGAATCTCCTCTGATGACTTCCAAATTTGATATAGTCAGGGGCATATGATTCTTTTTCTGCCATCTTAGTATTCATTATATTCCTTGTTACTAGAGATTTCTTGTGATCTCTGTCATCCTTATTACATGTTTCTTCTTTTGTATGAATTGTCTGGGCTTCTTCATCAGTATTCTTTGCTTTTACAAAAAATATATTTTTGTTTTCTTTTTCTTTGCCTTTACTTGATTCTCCTTCATAGCCTATTCCTGTTTTTATCATTTGGGATCTTTGAGCAACGAGGATATCATTCAACTTGCTAGAGCTTGTTGTTTGAGAAGATTTTATAACCACTGTCCTTTGAGCATTTTCTAGTTTCTTCCTAAGACATACCACTTATTCCTCCAACTTCTCTTGTTCTTGGGTTTTATCCTTGATTTGTTGAAGTAACATATCTTCTATCTTCTTAGCTTCTTCAAGCCTTACCTTCAGCAGCATGAGGACTTCTGAATTTTGTTCTTCTTTAACACATTTGAGGAGAATATCTTTTTGTTTTCTGTATTTTAGTTTGAGTCTCTCTATCTCCTCCAAAGCACTTCTTAGCTCCCCCTCAAGGTCGACTTCCCCTTCTTCTTCTTCATCTTCTAGTAGGAGTCCCTCAAGATCTTCTATGGCCATCAATAAAAAATATGAGGTTCCTTCTTCACTTGAGGGTTCATCCGAGTCTTCGCATCCACCGCTTGTCTTGCTATGCATAGAAGGATTTTCCAATCGAATTTCTTTCCTTTCTGCCAATTCTTTGATGTGTCTTTCTCTGATTCTGGAGCTTGATTTCTTATTTTCTTGTGAGGACATCTGGTAGCATAATGTCCAACTCTTCCACAGTTAAAGCATTTGAAGGGAAGTTTACCTTTGTATCTACTTGAGCCTCTATCCGCTTCTCGACAAATTTTGTTTCTTCTTCATCCGAGCAAGAGCATATTTCTTCCTCTTCTTTCTTTTTCTTCTTTTTCTCGTTTGAAAGGTCAGTCTTCGAACTCTCAACCTCTTCCGTGGAGCCCATATTTTACAGTCGTTAGATTTCCTAGTAGCCGGTTCATGGTCAGTTTCAAATCATTTCAATGGTCGTTATTAATTCTGGGGGCATGATTTTTCGGGAGTAATCTTAGAATCTTTTTGCACTTTTGCACAATTATACTTTCTGGCATGGTTTCTCCAAGGGCTTTCATATTGCTAACAATTTCTGCAACTTTTAGGAAGAAACTGGCAATGTCTTCATCATCATTCATTTTTAAGTTCTCAAACTAGGCTCTATAGACTTGAAGTTTGGCAGTCTTTACTTTCTTGTCTCCCTCATGTATGTTCTCAAGAGTATCCCATATTTCTTTGGCAGAGTCTTTGTGCATTACTTTAATAAACTTTGCTTCACATAATCCATTCAAGATGGCATTCATGGCTTTTGCGTTAGCCACAAAATCTTGTTTTGTTTCTTTCTCTGTGTCAGTTGCCTTTGGGGCATATCCTAATTCCACAGCAACCCAGACTTCTATTCCTAGAGACATTATGTATGTCCTCATTCTGATTTTCCATAAAGCATAATTTTCACCAGTGAAAAAAGGGGCTTTATTGGTTGAGCATCCTTCTTTACTAGCCATCTTGGGAACCTAGATCCCTGCATATTGTTAGACTTGTACAAAGGAACTTGCTCTGATCCCAATTGTTGAATCTCTAATTAAACTGAGAGCGGGGGGTGAATCAGTTTAATAAATTCCTGATCTTTTAAACTTTTCAATAAACTTATTTACACCTTCATTTCAAACTCTATTAGATGTGAAAGTAATTCCTCTTAGAATGTAATCCTAAAGTATTAGTTTAATAGACAAGAGACTTAATTTGAGAGCGCTATATTAAGCAATGATACATATCAAACCAATACATAAATATCATGCACAGAGACACCAGACATAAGTGGAAACCCATAAAGGGAGAAAACCACATCTTATTATTGTTGTGATGCAAAAGCAAGCTCCAACTCCCTCTCACCACTGTTTTTCTGCAGGCACCAACCTACAGGAGGCTCCTACCTCAATTCCGCAAGCTACAACTTGCAAGGAAGCACCAACTCCCTTCAATTTTCTGCAGGCACCAACCTACAGGAGGCTCCAACCTCAGTCAGCTACAACTGACAACTATCAAGCTGCAACTTGATAGGGAAGCTCCAACTTCCTCAATTTATCAACCTGAAAGTTTGCTGATTTACCTCAGATATCAGCCCTGTTCTGTAGCTTCTCCTTCTGTTCTTCTTTTCTTAATCTTCTCTGTCTTACTCTTCTATATTCTGCCTTCTCTCGATTTACTCTCTCTTACTCTCAAAAACTCACTCTGCATATCAAGATGATATGATTTATAGATTTCCTCACATGACTGTTTGTATTCTGCTTGGAATTCGAAATGGAAAGTCATGTCTCTTTGCCTTCTGTCTTCTTACTCCTTTTATCAGCTTACTCAGAAATTATAACTGTAGGCGTCAATTTTAACATTACAGTGGGAGTTTGTTTTCTCTTGGAGACTTGCCAATGCATCACAAACAATAAAAACAATTAAAACATTTACATTCGAACTACAATGTGAACTCCAGCTCACTCATTTTGTCTCTTGGCTTGCTGCGCATTTGTCTTTTCTCTAACTGTCTCTTTGTCCCTTTCTCTTCTCTGTATGCCTTTCTGTTTATGGCTGCTGCGTAACTCCTGAATTTATGAACTGAATTTTTATTTTAGTTTTATACCAACGCTTTATATATAAATGAATCTGCTGACTGTAATTCAATCCTTTACACGCAACAAGTGTCTTGTTGATGTGGCGAGTTCCGCAGGCCGAAACATACATATATTACAATTGTATTACAATAATAATCGCCCTCCCGTTAAGCTGAGGCCCGTGGGTCTACAGACCACGCGGCATGTTTTAATACAACCGCAACAATGTAATATATATACATATAACAACGCCCTTTCATATATACAAATAAGTAATTTCAACTCTCGGCATATATACACACTTCCTTTTTAAATCAATTCTCAGCGTAATATAGTGAAGACATATTAAACATATAAGAACTCCTTTTGGGCCCACTTAACACACTTCCCGATGCAATGAGTCTTCTCCGAATGCTATTTATCGCTTCTGCTCCGATTCCGATGCAAATCGGCGATCGCAAATCGCAATGTTTGAATGCCAAACCGGTTAATTGTTCCACAATCCGATCCGATTCAATCGGATATCGCCAATCGCCTGAATTGATATCACTCAACTATTGCAGCTTCAATGTGCTTCGATTGCGATTCAATCGGAAATCGCCAATCGCCTGAATTGATATCACTCAACTATTGCAGCTCCAATGTGCTCCGATTGCGATTCAATCAGAAATCGCCAATCGGTAATTGCAATGCGCTTCCACCTTTGGACTCTTCACATTTCCGATCCGATTGGGGAGGGGTCCCACCTTATAAAACTTTGTTTTATGCGCTCCATAATATATAATTATATGCCTTGGACCTTTGGTTCTTTTGTTTTCGAGATTAATAATATGAAACTTATAATAAAGCGCTCCTTTTGTATATATTTATGCTTTGACCTTTGTTTATATAGATATAAAGCACTCTGCTTGTATATAACTGTTATATATATATATTTTGCCGCTGGAGTGAAGCGATTCCCGGAATTATGTTTGTATATGTTATATGTGCTCTGCTTGCATATAACTGATATATATGTTTATATATTTTGCCGCTGGAGTGAAGCGATTCCCGGAATAATGTTTTTATAAGTTATATGTATAATGCCGGTTGGAGAGTGCGATTCCTGGAATTTTATAACGGCTCTGCTTCTGCGTCTGCCTCTGCTGCTCCTGTCGCTCTACCTCTGCCTCTATTGCTGAGATAACGGCTTTGCTTCTGCCTCTGCCTCTGCTGCTCCTGTCGCTCTGCCTCTGCCTCTATTGCTGAGATAACGGCTTTGCTTCTGCCTCTGCCTCTGCTGCTCCTGTCGCTCTGCCTCTGCCTCTATTGCTGAGATAATGGTTCTGCCTCTATTATATTCGTTTCCTCTGCCTTCATTTGCTTCTTTGCTGTCTCTTTGCTTGAGCGCTGCCTCCTTTGCTTGAGCGCTGCCTCCTTTGCCATCAATGACAATATTTCCAACAAGGCTTGGGGTCATTTGTAAAGAGACACAGAGACAAAGCACTAAAGCTAAGCTGAGATTCTAGGGTAGGTTTGCTAAGAAATCTCAGAAGTGTTTCAGCGGCAGAGAGGGGAATTTAGGCCAAGGGGATGATTTGATCCCGGGGTCTAGAATACACAAGAGGCAGAGATCAGCTCAGGGGATAGTGCAGAGAAGAAGGGAAGCTGTAGCAGCAAGGACAGCACAGTCCCTCCAAGGACAGCGTGATTTTTCAGCAGGAGACCCTCAAGGGTTACGCAGAGACCTTAAGGGGCAGCGTAGGGCCTGCGTCACCTAGTCTAGGGTAATGCAAACCTTTCTGAAGCAGCGCTGAGGGTTAGAGGGGTTTCAAAGGCCGACACAAAGGCTTTTAGGGGCAGCGCTAGGGTTTCTAGGCCCTAATCTTGGCTGAGTTTTGTAAATCCCGTTTGAGGGTGTCGATCAGGTATTATTTTGGCCCTAGATCATCCAGTGAGTTGTAGATCTAATATTTACCTGTCGGGTTTTCCAAATCTGGAACCTAGGCTTGTTGCATTCAGAAAATTCTTAATAATAAAACCCTCCAGCAACCAGAAGACCGGTTTTCCCGAATTGGGTTTTTCTCGGGACAATTTGTGTAGAAATAACTGTGTCGCTTTGTCTATGTGTGCATGAACTTGTTCTAGATCTAGATTGGTGGAGACCTGTTATGTGTTTTGCTTCGATTTTAACTTGAATTTATTCAGTTAATAACTTGTCTACAGTAGGAGGGGCATAACTAGATTAACAGTAACTAATTTCTGCATAAAGTGTAAAGATTCAGAAATTTCCACATGGTATAAGAGCAATTACAGATCTAGGAGGGTCACCAGCAAGAATCTGAAGGTTCTAGCTGCCGGAAGCAGCTGGAAAAGCACCAGAAACGCAGATCTGAAGGGATAGCGCAGTTTTCAGAGGCAGATTCACGCAAAGGGAAGGGTGATGCTGTCTAACGCTGTCTCCTAGCAAGCCCACGTAATTACTGCGCAGAGGCAGCTCAGAAACAACACTAGAGTGGTCTAAAGCCAGCCAATGTGATTCAGATCTGAATCTGTCAGATCCAGTAAAGACTGCAGAAAAACTACTGAAATTTAGAAGGTGCTGGTGGGGTTAAATTTCTGAAGTTTTCAGATTTTTAGCCTTAGCAAAAGTGACAAAGAGCGGGAGGAGATCAGCTTCTCAGAGAGTTTCTAGCCAAAAGAAACTTGCAGTTTGATCAGAGGATCAAAGAAGAGCTGAATCATAGTTGTTTTGGTAGATTTCCAAGGAGGGAAATCAGTTGTCAAAGGGAGCAGAGGGTGCCTGTTTCACCAAGGGCCTTAGATCCATTTCTCTAGCAAAGAGAAGAGGAAGTTCGGACGCATTCTGAGTGGATGGGTCCTCATGGACTACGTGATCAGGATAGGTTGGATGGCCTCTCAAACTTTTCAGTTTGGGAGGCAAGGATCCTGATAGTCCTTGAGACATACAATCTTAGAGACCATGCAGAGCAAACTTTGGCCACACCGACAGATCTGGATCTCCTTCAGAAGCATATGGAGGCTGCTAGAAATGGCAAGCGGTTGATTATGGATGGAATCAAGTACCATATTGTATCACACTTAGCTGAGAAGAAGATAGCTAACGAGATTTGGAAGGCCTTGATCTCCCTATATGAGGGAAAATCTGTCCAAAGGAAGATGTTGTTGGAGACACAGATGAGGTCATTCATGATGACCAAGGGAGAATACATGGAGCATTTTCTCTTTAGATAGCAGTCAATCAGAGATCAGCTGACTGCAACAGGTGCTAAGATGGATGATGATGTGATAGTCAGGATTGCCCTCAATACAGTCACAGATGAGTGGGAAAATTTTGTCCAAGGTATCTTGGGCAGAGCAGACCTCCCAGATTGGGACAACTTGTGGTCAATTCTGCGTCAAGAAGAACTCCGTAGATTCACCAAGAAGCAGCACAACTCTGGTTTGAGCAAAGTAAAGAATGAAGATGAGGAAGATGCAGCCTTGGCATCAAAGAAGCAGCCAAAGAAGAAGAAGGATCTCTCAAAGATCAAGTGCTTCAAGTGTGGTGAAATGGGACATTTTGCTAGCAATTGTCCTAATAAGAAAAAGGACAAGGAAGTATCTTCTTCCAAAAGCAGCTGTGGCAGATGATGGGTTGGAAGATGATGCAACCATGAGTGCTCATGAACCACGGAGGTGAGTTGAAATGGATATGTGGAGGAGCTACATAGAAGTGAGGCAGGATCCTTGAGCAGCTCATCTCTTAGATCACATGCGAGCTACGGTAGCCTTAAGACAGTAGCAGGACAAGTGGCGCAGTGGGTGCATAGATCACAGATGAAGCGGAGGCAGATCTGAAGACTGGGAGGAGCATCGCAGAGCAGATCAACAGCAGCATAGAAGAAACAACAGCGCATAGGCTAATGTGACTTCAGCAGCGTAGTGAAAAGTTGTTTCTGCAGTGCAGAGTTGCGGCAGCGTAGAAGGCTTCAGAGGGACAGCGCAGTACAACAACAGTGTGAGAGATTTCAACACAAGGGGCTGATGTGACTTCAGTAGTGCAGAGGGAGTCTGCTTACGCAGTGCAGAGCTATAGTTGTGCATCATCCTTCATATGCCAGTACAGATCTGTAGCCTATAGAGCTTCAGTGATGAGGATGCAGCCAATCTGACTTGTCTGTCACAGATTGGGCAGGAGATTCAGTTGTTTCTCTCAACAACTGAAGTTGCAGTGCAGCAGATCAGCAGTGCCAGTGCTATGAGCAGCACAGATGCAGCATATTGAGAGGAAGTTGCAGTACAGATGTTGCAGTGGCAGTGGCAGAGTCATGGGTAGCAGTACAGAATGGCAGCAACAGTGCAGAGTTGAGTGGTAGTAGGCCAAGCATCAACAACACAGAACGAGTGCCCAAAATCATGTAATGCATAAGTGTGATGTAATGCTAGAGCACACCCTTGATGCTAAGAGGGAGTGTCGAGATTTTGTGTAT
Organism: Pinus albicaulis; assembly: GCA_034641835.2. Lineage (NCBI taxonomy): Eukaryota > Viridiplantae > Streptophyta > Pinopsida > Pinales > Pinaceae > Pinus > Pinus albicaulis. The sequence goes on along the minus strand of MU968480.1, from coordinate 18,953,153 downwards.
TTGGGGTAGCATCAGTTGTGCTCTAGCTCCCAAATTTTGTGGAGGGACTCGAGTACACTTGATCTACAAGACCCAGAAATTGATTTGGGAAATTTTATCTGGTTTAGGAGATATTAAATTAATTAATTATTTTAATGTATTTCCTAAGTTAAAACTTAGGGAACTTAAATAATTAAAGTGAATTTAATTAAACATGTGATGAAATTGTCTCAAGTCACACAGATCAAGCTTTCTTTTAATCTTAGCCATTGATTCAAGATTTGATCATGGACGTTGTTTTCCCAACGAGAAAAGTATAAAGGAAAGGCTTGGGGTCATTTGTAAAGAGACAAAGAGGCAGAGCACTGAAGTTAAGCTGAGAGTTTAGGGCACGTTTGCTAAGAAATCTCAGAAGTGTTTTAGCTGTAGAGAGGGGAATTTAGGCCAAGGGGATGATTTGATCCTGGGGTCTAGAATACATAACAGGCAGAGATCAGCTCAGAGGAGAGAGCAGAGGAGCAGGGAAGCTGCAGCAGGAAGGACAGCGCAGTCCCTCCAAGGACAGTGTGATTTTTTAGCAAGAAGCCCTCTAGGGTTACGCAGAGACCCTAAGGGGCAGCATAGGGGCTGCGTCACCTAGTCTGGGGTAACCCAGACCTTTCTAGAGCAGCGTTGAGGGTCAGAGGGGCTTCAGAGGCTGACACAGAGGCTTTCAAGTGCAGCGCTGGGGTTTCTAGGCCGTAATCTTGGCTGAGTTCTGTAAATCCCATCTGAGGGTGTGGATCAGTCATTATTTTGGCCCTAGATCAACCAGTGTGCTGTATATCTAATATTTCTCTGTCGGATTTTCCAAATCTGGAACCCAGGCTTGTTGTATTCAGAAAATTCTTAATAATAAAACCCTCCAGTAGCCAAAAGACCGGTTTTCTTGCATTGGCTTTTTCCGGGGACAATTTATCCATAAATAACTGTGTCACTTTGTCTATGTGTGCATGAACTTGTTCTAGATCTGGATTGGTGGAGATCTGTTATGTGTTTTACTTCGATTTTAACTTGAATTTATTCAGTTAATAACTTGTCTAAAGAAGGAGGAGCATAACCAGGTTAAGAATAAATAATTTTTGCATAAAGTGTAAAGATTCAGAAATTTCCACGTGTCACCTCTGCGCAAAGCCTCACACGCTCACCCCAATCTTGTCTCGAATCAGCGTCTGACTGACTATTGCTACTATGGAAATAATCCTCCGGCCCTCTAGAAAATTTTCCTGGACTTCAACAACTGAATCCTCCTCCTGCTCAACTAAATTGAACTGCCCTCTTGAAGCTCTGCGTAGCCCCTATGCAACTCCTGGAGAAATAATACGACCTCCTCTCCTAACTCTTCAGAATTGGAAATCTCCTCCAGAATCACTATCTCTGCCCCTCTATGTCCCTTCTGGCTTTAAATCTCTTCCTCTGGTCGACCTCTACAGCTAGATAGCTCAACCTACGAAATAACTCACACTACTGGCTCTCGCTCTACATATTGTCCATCAACCCCATCAACCTCCTCTTATAATCTCCAGTTGGATCACCAACAACCACGATTAAATTGTTATCAATGGTTGAGATCATTTCTAAGTTGATCCGTGTGAGTTTCTAGAGAATTCTCACCTTTCTCAATTAATTCCTATTAATTAACCAGCTTTCCCAAGTTAGAAAAAAATTAAATGATGGTCAATTAATTTAATTGAGTTATCTCTAGATGGAATTTCCATAAATGATTTCTGGCTTTTGGAGATTTCCTGTGTTTTAGCCTCTCCACAAAGTTTGAGACTATTGATTTATGGTAGCATCAGGTGTGTTCTAGCCTTGAGATTTTACATATAGGCTATGACTCTTGTATTCCACAACACCCAGAATGTGTTTTGGGAGATTCCTCTTAGAAATGATTTAATTAAATTAATTAATCTTTTTTTAATGGTTCCCTAAGTCTAAACTTAGGTAAACTGATTAATTAAAGTGTGTTAGTTGAATCAAGTGAGAATATTCTAGATAAAGGCATAGATCAACTCTCAGTTAATCTTAGCCCTTGATTATGATTTAATCTTGGCCATTGATGAGTCAGTGAAAGATTATAAAGGAGAGCTCGATGAGCATTTGGAAAATACATCAGATGGAGAAAGAATCCAGAAATCGATTTCTTCTAGTCTAAGGAAGAATCGAAGTGGTTCTAGATTGCAGAGAGGAGAAAGAGAATTCTTTAGGAGGAAGAGTTCTGAAGGCGAGAGACTATAGGGAGAGAAGGAAGGAGGGAGCCACTAGCAGCGGAGCAGTGATAGCCAAGTAGCAATTACGTTGGGCCAGCGCAGAGCAACAGAGGGAGTTCGATCTCAGTTGGAGAGGAGCAGCTAAGGGTTCATTCAGTTTCTGGAGGACGTTTTCTGGAGGAGGAGAACACTCTAGTCTCACCCAGCTATGAGCACTGAGGTAGACATAAGCAGTAGTAGCAGCAGCAACGCAGTGACAACGTAGGGGATGCAGTCACTTCGCAGAGTTCACGCAGAGCTACTCAGAGCTAGTGCAGGTTAGTGCCAGAACTTCGTGGTAGAGTGAGAATTGTCTCACTAGTTTGTTCCTATCAGATTTCTTCATGTGATTGACAAAGAATCACAATCACACATTTGTACTCAAACTTCTGCATAATAAAGAAAGCCTTAGATCTGTTGCACTGGTTTTCCCACATTGGGTTTTTCTGGGGACAATTATCCAAAAATAACGATGTCTATGTGTGAATACTTGTGCTATTTCTTTCATATTGATTATATATTGTGAAGTCTGCAGCGCATTTTATTTTGATATTTAACACCGTGAAATGTTAAATAATTGTGAATGAATGCAATAGAAGAAATATAATCAATAGCTGTAGTAGGATTCTATATTATAGAATTTTCACATGGTATCAGAGCTATCAGATCCAAAGGAAGCAGGGTCAAGGAGTAGACTGTGCAAACCAGAAGCTTCAAAAGGGACACAGCACAGGGAAAATAAAGCACAGATAAGTATGGCAGACTTAGATGTTTTATCCTCTAGGTTACAAGAGGATTGTGCATGCTTGTCAAGTTCAGCATCTGCAGGAATCTGGTATATTGATAGCGGGGCTTCAGCTCATATGACTGGAGTACGAGAATATTTCTTGAGCCATAGGGAGGAGTAGATGAACTTCCAAATCACTATGGGGAATAGCACGAAATGCACTCTAGTTGGGAGAGGAACCATAGTGTTTCACACGGAATTCGGAACCAAAGTCAAAGTCACAGATGTACTACATGTGTCGGGGATTCAGATGAATTTAATCTTAGTGTCCCAGTTGCAGGACAAAGGGTATGACATATACTTTATCGGGAAGAAGGCATATGTCAAGCACCCAAGCTGGAAGAAAACAAAGCAGATCGGAGTTAGGAGCAACAAACTACACAGGTACAGAGACAGTTGCTGGGGTACCTATTCTCAGCACTGAGCATGATGATGTATACCGAGATGTGTACTTGGGAAGTACGCTAAGGCAGCTTTTCCCATAAGTGAAAACCGGGCAACAAGCATATTAGGACTGATACACTCAGATATCTGTGGACCAATGTCCACTAATGCTCTCAAAGGTGGCAAATATTTTGTCACATTCATTGATGATCACTCCAGAAAGACCTCGATTTACTTCCTGAAGACAAAAGACGAAGTCTTTGAAAATTTCGAAGAATTCAAGGCTCTTATTGAAAATATGATGGCGAAGAAAATCAAGACATTGCATTCAGATAATGGTGGAGAGTACACAGATGGAGACTTCACAGATTTCTGCGCAAAGGAGGGCATCAGGAGGGAGTGGGTTGCGCCATACAATCCCGAACATAATGGTGTGGCAGAACGGAAAAGCAAGTCAATTGTAGGCGTAGCCAAGGCCATGTTATTCGACCTTCGATTGTCCAGATATTTATTGGCAGAAGCCTGCAATACGGCAGTGTACATCCAAAATAGGACCCCTCATAGAGCATTGAGGAAGAAGACTCCTGAAAAAGTTTTCACAGGGAAGAAACTAGAGGTAGGGCACCTTCGAATATTTGGTAGCATGGCATACTGTCATGTACCAAGGGAGAAGAGAAGTAAGCTTGATCAAACTGCAGAAAGGGGGTATCTTGTAGGATACAGCGAAACCTCCAAGCCATATAGGATCAATATTCCTAGCAGCAGGAAGGTTGTGATAAGATGCGATGTAAAGTTCATGGAGGATACAGCTTTTCAGAAATCGCGTGATATGTTGGCAAAGGATCAAACTGCATAAGTTCCCTTGGTCCAAGAGCAGCAGGGACACCAAGAAGGACAGATAGGAAGACAAACTTTAAGACCCAGTACAGGTACTAACGTTTCCATAGAAGAGATTCCGGAGAATACTCATCCTAAGGAACAGCGAGATCAGGAGGAAGAGTTGAGAGAGCAGCCTTCCACCAGTGGTCGAATCAACAGGGAAGCTTAGCAAATACTGAGGGACGCAGAAAATTTCATTGGGACTCCCAAGAGTAGGAAGAGGCAGTGTAGACCACCTGACAGGTACCAAGCTTTGGTTGCTCAGGTAGAGGAACCCTCCATCTTCCAGGAAGTTGTTCAGCGCCAGGTATGGGTAGATGCCATGATAGAGGAGTATGCTTCTATCATGACAAACGACGTTTGGGAAGTTGTGCCCAGACCTCAGAGCAGATCAGTTGTTGATCACGATGGATCTACAAGATCAAATACGCTGCAGATGCTAGCGTAGAGAAATTAAAGGCTAGGTTCGTGGCAAAAGGGTATGCTCAGAAGGAAGGCATTGACTATGAAAAGACCTTCGCACCAGTTTCCAGATATACCTCCATCCGGATTATTGTATCCTTAGCAGCATAGATGGGATGGGAGATTCATCAAATGGATGTCAAGACAGCGTTCTTGAATGGAGAGATTGAGGAAGAGGTATCTATCAAACAGCCAGAGGGTTTTGAGACTCATGAGAGGAAGTCTCATGTATGCAGATTGAAGAAGAAGGCCCTGTACGGGCTCAAGCAAGCTCCGAGAGCATGGTATGGTCGAATAGACAGCTATTTGCAAAAAATGGGGTTTGTCAAGAGTGACGCAGATCCCAATATTTACTATTTACTAGTAGAGGATGAAGCATTAGTACTAGTACTATATGTAGAAGATTTGTTTCTCACTGGATCATCTAGGTTCATCAAGGATTGCAAACGGAATCTAGAAGTAGAATTTGACATGAAGGATTTGGGGTTGATGCATTACTTCCTAGGATTGGAGGTCTGTCAGAAGAATGGAACAGGAAAGGTATGCCATGGAAATTCTGAAGATGTTCAGAATGCAAGATTGTAGGCCCATGGCCACACCCATGATCACCAATTGGAAAAAGATAGATGCTTTAGAAGATGCAGAAGTAGACCCCACCTTATACAGACAGCTCATCAGGTCATTAATGTATTTGGTTAACACCAGACCAGACACTTGCTTTGCCGTCAACACCCTTAGTCAGTTCATGGTGGAACCCAAAAGAGTGCATTGGGCAGCAGCAAGGCACATCCTGAGGTATGTGTGAGGAACAGTCGGATTTGGTATAAGGTATGGCCGAGGAGAGGATGTCAGACTCAGAGGATTCACAGATGCAGACTGGGTAGGAAGCTTAGTGGACAGGAAAAGTACCTCTGGGTACTGTTTCAGTGTTGGATCAAGAATGGTGTCTCGATGCAGCAGGAAACAAAAGTCAGTAGCATTGAGCACAACTGAAGCAGAGTACATGGCAGCTAGTACAACTACATGTGAAGCCATCTGGCTTCGAAAACTTCTTGTGAGTCTATTCAGGAGCAAGATGGAGCCAAGTAGCGTTTACTGTGACAATCAGAGTTGTATCAAACTCTCTGAAAATCTAGTATTTCATGATCAGTCCAAACATATTGACATCAGGTGTCATTTTATCAGAGACTGTGTTCAGCGTGGGGCAGTAAAGCTACAGTACATTCCCACAGGAGAACAAACAGCAGATATACTCACTAAAGCCCCGGGGAGGATTAAGTTCACTCAGTTCAGAGAACAATTGCGTATGACCGAAAATCCATTTCAGTAGTCAATGGGTCTTCAGCGCAGTTGAAAGAGGGAGTTGCAGTACAGTGGCAGTTGGCAGCAGAATGCAGGGTCAACACCAGTTCAGATGCAGCATTTGAGTAGTGTTGGTGGACAACAATGTCAGACATCAACAACTCAGCAGTAGATGTTACAATATCCAGAGCAGTACATTGTGTTGTATGCTAGAACACTTTCCTTGCTAAGAGGGAGTGTTGATTTATGGTAGCATCGGGTGTGTTCTAGCCTTGAGATTTTACATATAGGCTATGACTCTTGTATTCCACAATACCCAGAAAGTGTTTTGGGAGATTCCTCTTAGAAATGATTTAATTAAATTAATTAATGTTTTTTTAATGGTTTCCTAAGTCTAAACTTAGGGAAACTGAGTAATTAGAGTGTAATAGTTGAATCAAGTGAGAATCTTCTAGATAAAGGTACAAATCAACTCTCAGTTAATCTTAGCCCTTGATTATGAATTAATCTTGGCCATTGATGAGTCAGTGAAATATTATAAAGGAGAGCTCGATGGGCATTTGGAAAATACATCAGACGGAGAAAGAATCCAGAAATCGATTTCTTCAAGTCTAAGGAAGAATCGAAGTGGTTCTAGATTGCAGAGAGGGGAAGGAGAATTCTTCAGGAGGAAGAGTTCTGAAGGCGAGAAAGTACAGGAAGAGAAGGAAGGAGGGAGCCACTAGCAGCGACGCAGTGATAACCAAGCAGCAGTTACGTTGGGCCAGCGCAAAGCAATAGAGGGAGTTCGATCTCAATTGGAGAGGAGCAGTTGCGGGTTCATTAAGTTTCCGAAGGACTTTTTTTGGAGGAGGAGAACACTCTAGTCTCACCCAACTGTCAGCAGTGAGGCAGACATAAGCAGCAGTAGCAGCAACGACACAGTGATAGCGTAGGAGACGCAGTCACTACGTAGAGTTCACGTAGAGCTACTCAGAGCAAGTGCAAGTCATCGAAAACATCTGCAGACCTCAATGTTGCTAACTTCTGCTTCCTACTGCACCAAGAAAATATCCCTGATCCAACGTTGAAGCAGTGCCCGAAGTTTCTTCTCCTATCCACTAAACTTCCCAATCTATATCTGTGAATCCACATAGTCTGACATCATCAACTTGAGTATATCTTAACCCATACTCGACTATGTCGCGCAAAGTCCACTTGGAATTACATCCTAATATTATGATCACCATGGATATTGTGGTGATTGATGTGCTTGATGCTTGGGGGATGTTGTTGTCTAGAAAGTGGGGAGTTGATATATGGGGTAGTTTGAAAATGGATCACAGTTATGCTACCATCCATAATAGTGAGGGCATCATGGTTAGATTGGATAGGGAGTTGGAGAGAAAGTATCATGTGTAAAATCCCAAGGAGCCTCATAATGAAATTGTGCATGAATTTGATGACTTGGGAAATTATGTTATCTTGGCTAACTCTATTGTTCCTTTGGAGAAGGAAGTGGAAAATAGGAAAGATTGGTCTTGGCATATGAATTTTGATGGTGCCTTGTAATGTTCCAAACTAGGAAAAACAGTGATATACAAAGCAAACAACAAATTCAAAAACACAAAATTTTAAACTTTAGTGCACACCCACAACAAACTGGAAATACGAAAGCAATTGAGCCATTTTATTATATAACTGGAGCAATAGTACAAGAATGTGGAAGGAATGCACCAGGGCTTGCCTCAAAGGCAAGCGTAGCAAAGGCCGGGTGATAAAATGAAAAGCTCGGATGATGCTATCAACTGTCCAAATGATGCTTTGTGATGCCCCAACAAAACTACACTGTCTCCTGCAAAGATACTGCTGAAAACCCCACCTCCTGTGCTTATAAAATTCCACCAAATTAATCCCAAGCTCCTCAAGCAAAACCCACCAAAACTCAGAAAGGGTTTGGCTTGGTTTTGACCCCTGAAATTCGACCCCCAAAAGCTCCACATCCTCCTTTGCCTACTAAAAGGTACGGCCTGCCTGTACACCAGGGAAACTCAACCCAAACGACTCCAAAAAGGCTGCAAATCACTCCCCAAATCTTTCCCTTACCTCTCCTGGCAAGTTCCAGCCTCACTAAGCAAACCTCCAACCCCCACGTGTGCCCAGTGAGAGACTTTTGCGCTGGCCCAGGAGCTACAAATTCGTTCCAGATTGTAGATGTCACCTCCTGCTCTAAAACTCCATCAAAAGTCTGCTATACCCCTGAGCTTCCTTCACTAAAATTCCTCTAGCAATTGCTTCCCGGAAGACCACTAAAATGACCCACACGTGAGGCCCTCTTGCATCCTTTTGAAACACGCACTAGCTGGGCAAAAATCTGAATGTAAGTGTTGAGACCTCCTACTGATTTCCTCCGGATTGGTGTGACAAATCCTCTCTAGGGTGGCACTCGAAATCCCCCGAAGAAAGGGTGAGTTCTCTGCTCGAAAAACTCGTGCTAAACAGCAAGTGACCTAGCTAAACAACTCGAGCAACCAAGATGAGTTTGATGTGCAAAAAGATACAAATGAGGTCGAGCTCTTCCTTTTTATAATTTCATGGGCCTTCCTTCTCACGTGGGAGCCTCTACTTAGCCATTTGACTTCCCTCCTAAGATTTTCGAACTATTGGCTTGGTTAAGTGCGTTTTTCCTCATGTGGGTGGCCCCCACATTCCACTAACAAAATAATACAACCTCCTTTTACCTTCTTATGTCTTTCACCAAAATTGAGTGGGTCCCATAGCCTCCAAAAATATCCCAAAATTGTAGAAATTAAACCTGTACCAAAATAATTTAGGAAGGGACATTACAGTCCTCCCCTCCCAAATGTTGCTTGTCCCCAAGCAACTTCAGCGTTGATGCTCAAGTATGTGTGCACCCTCCCAAGTGGCATCCTCATTCGGCATTCTCTTCCAATGCACCAAGTACTCTTTGATCCTCTTGCTCCTCAGCTTCCTCTCCCGAGTCTCGAGAAGGGCTTCGAGTTCCAAAACTAGATGCACCTCATCATCAAGTGGAGGAAACTCCATAGCTACTGTAACCTGCTAACCTGACACCCTTTTAAGGTACAAAACATGGAAGATGTTGTGGACCTTGCTCCCTGGTGGAAGCTCCAGCTCATAGGCCACCTCGCCAACTCTCCTAACCACTCTGTATGGTCCATAGAAACGTGATTACAACTTCTCGGCCCCATTTTGTTTCAATGTCGACTGTCGATATGGTTGTAACCGCAAGAACACTAAGTCCCCCTCCTCAAAATGCCTCTCAACCATGTGCTTGTCAGCATACATCTTTTGTTGATTTTGAGCTATCAGTAAGTTGTCCTTGAGAGCCTTGAGGATGTCTTGGCTCTCTAGGATCCAATCTTTGGCCTTTGGGGACCGTTTGTCTCCAAAAACAATGTCAGCAAAAGACAAAGCATCATAACCATACAAAGCACGAAAGGGTGACATACTAATGGACATATGATGGGTGGTGTTGTAGCAATACTCGCCTAAGTGCAACCATCGAATCCATGCCCTCTATTGCTCGGTCACGTAGTTCCTAAGATAGCCCTCTAGTGATTTATTAACCCTCTCTGCTTGGTCGTTTGTCTATGGGTCATAACTCGTGCTTGGGGTGAGCTCAATTCCCACTAACCTGAAGAGCTCATGCCAAAATCTTCCTATGAATCGACTATCTCTTTCGCTGACTATGGACTTAGGGAGTCTGTGAAAACAAAAAACCTCCCTAGAGAACAATTTGGCCCCTTATGAAGCTGATTACCAAGTCAGAATGGCAAAGAAATGGGCATATTTGGTTAGTCGGTCGACCACCACATAAATACAATCCTTGCCCTGCACTGTTGGAAGTACCGTGATAAAACCCATGGAGATACTCTCCCATTTCCCCCTCAGGAATGGGGAGAGGCTGCAACAACCCGACCTGATGGGTCAACTCCCCCTTGTACCTCTGGCAGGCCTCACACTCCTGCACATACCTCAACACATCCCCCTTGAGGCCCATCCAAGTGAAACGCTCTCTGACTGCCATGTACGTCTTCCTAAACCTTTGATGCCTTGACAATGGGGAATCGTGTGTTGCATGGAGTATCCTCTCCCTCAACTGTGAGCCCAGAACCAAAACTATGCGCTCCTTGTAATATATGATCTCGGCCATCACTAGGTAGCGCTCATTTGTGTGTATACCCTCCAAGATTTCGCATGCTCGCCGATCTTTGGAGTACTCCACCAACAACTGCACCTCCAGTCATGGAAAATTCTCATGAGTGAAAGACCTGCGAATCTCCTGGATAATGCATCGACCACTACATTGTGCTTCCCCCGCACATACTCAATATCAAAATCATAGGCCTGCACCTTAATGACCCATCTCTGTTGTTTGTCATTGAGGTCCTACTGCCCCATGAAGTGGTGAAGACTATTGTGGTCTGTCTTCACCCGGAACCGGTTGCCCTCCAAGTACTGCCGAAATTTGGCCAATGCATGCATTATGGCCAACATCTCCTTGTTGTAAATAGAATACGACCTCTCATGCTGCAGAAGCTTCCGACTTTCGAAAGAAATGGGGTGCCCATCATGGGACAATACTTACCCTACCTCCTCACCTGGTGCATCACACCCTTATGTGAATGGCTGAGTGAAATCCGAGAGTGGCAACACCGGGCAACTACTCAACACCTCCTTGAGGCAATCGAAAGTTGACTGGGCTCTATCTGTCCATGCAAAAGCCCCTTTCTTGGTCAAATCTGTGAGGGGTGCCGCTAACTGTGTGAAGCCCTTGACGAACTTCCAATAATAGGTGAAAATGCCCAAAAACCCTCTCAATGTTGTCACATCTCTAGGCAGTGGCCAATCCCGAATGGCCCTTATCTTCTCCTCATGCACCTTTACCCTATCTGCACCAATGATGTGTCCTAAGTAGAGCATCTCCGTCAACACAAACTCACATTTGGACAACTTGGCGTTGAACTATTGCTCCTCCAAAATGCGCAACACTGTCTCCAAGTGTTGCAGGTGCTCCTCCCACGTCTTGCTATAGATCAAGATGTCATCGAAGAATACCAACACAAATCTCCTCTACTGCCCCATGAACACATGGTTCATACATGACTGGAAGGTGGCACATGCATTGGTCAACCCGAACAACATGACCAACAACTCAAAATGCCCATAGTGGCATCTAAAAGTCATCTTTGGGATGTCCTAATCCCTCACCCTGATCTGATGATACCCCTAGCGCAAATATATCTTAGAGAAGTACTTAGCTTCTCTAAGCTCATCCATCAACTCATCAACACGTGGAATGGGGTATCGGTTCTTCAACATCTTCTTGTTGAGCGCCCTGTAATCGATGCACACGTGCAAAGCTTCATCCTTCTTCTTCACCAACACCACTGAAGATGCAAAGGGACTGGAACTCGGCCTAATGTGACCCAATGCAAACAACTCCCTGATGGCTCGCTCAATCTCATCCTTAGATGCCTTGGGATGCCTATCAAGGGTGGCGATGACTGCCTGCACACCAGGCTCTAGCTTGATGGTGTGCTCAAAACCCCTGTCTGGTGGCTGCCCCAGTGGAATGTCTCCAAATACTAGCGGGTATCTATCTAGTATGGCCTGTATATCTGGGTGTGGTGGCTTGGCTTGTCCCCCAGCCTCTGAAATCCTCAACTCCACTACCCATGCCATGTTCCCATGCCTCAAATCTACCTCCATCCTATGTGCCAAGACTGTCTATGGAGGATACGAATGCATGCCTCAAAGAACTGGTGTTTGCCATCCGACAGAGCAAATTTGTTAAATTTAGATAATAAAGGTGTTCTATGCTTGATGCACTTTTACTTCAATCTTTCTTAGGCCCAATATAAAATAGCAATCATGTAAACTTGAAAGTAAAATGTTGATAGAACACAATAATAGATCGATAGAAGACAAGCCAAATATAGATCAGATTTACAATTCCTTATGTCTAGCAAAGATATGAGATATTGTTGTGTTATGGCGATCAGCAGGATGCTTCAACCAGCAAAGTCTTTCTCGGTTAGCCAGCGCTTTCATGTGTCACAACCACAACCCTCAAACATAGCTCATCACAAGTCAATGCAAGTCAAACCAAGGACAGCGCAGAAAAGCCAATGCAGCAAACTAGGGCTTCGATCAAACAGCTTGAAATTCCTTGATTTTAGTGCCCAGCTATACGGCCTCCTAAAATCGGAATTTCTACAGAAGATTGAGGTCAAATGACCAAGGGTTGACCATGGTCAACACTGCAGCAGAAAAGCCCTAAATAGATCAACGCAGAAAACAGAGACTTCGCTCCACACGTGTGAGGGGAAAAAGGCTTCCAAAGGCTATCGAACCAATCAGATCACAATGAGAGAATGTGTGATGAGATGATGAGAAAATGACCTCCAAGTCTCTCCAATTTATATTCATCAATGAGGGTGTGTGACACATCTCTTCGGCATGTGGGATAAATCTGGCCGACCTTGCACATGTGGAAAATAAATTCAAAATCAATGTTCTGCTCATCCGATCAAGATGATCTTTAGATCAATCTTGCACCTCTCTGAAAGAGGAATCCAACAAAAATATGACCATCATCATATGAGCAGTGAAACATGGAGTTTGGACCTAGATGCCCAAAATTAACACTCCCTCTCAACTAGGGAGAACTCCATCTGTCCACAAGTGCCATCCATCATGTACCAAACCAAACATCGTGCGTCATCCCGTCGTAACTTGCTTTCCTGGCTCTTTATTTCAGAACAAAAGGTGAGTCACAAAGACATCACACACAGCTGACCCGAAGTCAGCTTAGAGGTAAAAATATCTCTCAGACTCAAAAGAGTCTCATACCAACCCGAAGTTAGTTTACTGACCCGAAGTCAGTTTAGAGGATAAAACCTCATCATAATTGATCCCAGATCAAGGTGTTGGACACGTGCCATCCTAGACATAGAGAGCACAGCAATCTTCGATGCGTCCATCGGACTTGCTATGGTCTCTATCCACATTTCCCACCTCATTAGCTAAATAAGAGGTACCTCCCATGAGTCTGAAACTCCATGGGTAGGATGTGTGTGGGGCACTGATTAGAGAGAGGCAAACCAACTCAATATCATAACGGTGGGGTAGAAGCACAACAAGGTTCGGCAAGCCTAGCCTCGTATGTGCTTACAGCCCCAAGAAGTTATCCCCAACCCCCCTAGAGCTCCCAGAGCTCATAGTCCAACTCAAGCAGGACCCTCAGAATAGGGTCTTTCCACGATTCCAAGCTTCTCACAGAAGGTTAGGAACTTGACCTCCCCCATGGGCTTCGTGAGAATATCCGTGGCCTACTCATCAGTTCCTATATGATCGAGCCTTATGGCGCCTCGTTGTACCATATCCTGGATAAAGTGGTACCTGATATCAATATGCTTAGATCGATTGTGGAACACGGGATTCTCAGAAAGACGAATCCCACTCTGGTTATCACAAAGGATAACGGTGGTATCTAGCACATGCCCAAATAGCTCACAGAAGAGCTTTCGCAACCAAACAGCTTCACAATAGGCCATACTTGATGAAATGTATTTGGCCTCAGCAGTGCTCAAAGCCACCGACTTCTTCTTCTAGTTCATCCAAGATATCAAAGTAGAACCCAAGGTGAAGCAACATCCAGATGTGCTCTTGCGATCCACCACACTGCCAGCCCAATCAACATCAGTACATCCATGGAGTCTCAAGCTCCTGGCAGTGTATCTCAACCCATGGTTGATTGTGCCCCGAAGATATCCCAATAGATTCTTGGCACCAATCGAGTGAATGTGATGAGGTTCAACTGTATGTTGACTCAAAGTGTTCACTACAAAACATACGTCTGGACGGGAGTTCACTAAGAACATTAGGGCCCCTACGAGTTGTCGATACTCGGTAGGTTTTGCCAGCACGGGCCCAACAGTGTTTCCACTCAACTTCTTAAAGTTGAGTTCCATTGGTGTCGACACAAACTTACAGTCCACCATACCAAATCTCTCCAGTAGCGCCATGACATATTTTCCTTGAGAAAGAAAACTCTCACCTAGCCTCTGCCAGACCTCCAAGCCTAGGAAGTAGTGCATCAGTCCTAGGTCTTTCATCTCAAACTCAGAAGCTAGCTCCCTCTTACACTGATGAATGAGGGGGTCAAAACCTGTCAGGAAGAGATCATCCACATAGAGAACCAAAATGAGAGGCCTTTCTCTATCAACCTTAAAATAAAGGTTCGGATCATCATTACTTCAAGTGAAGCCCAGCTTTAACAAGTAGCTATCTATCCTCTCGTACCAAGCCTCGGGGGCTTGCTTCAACCCATAGAGGGCTTTCTTCAACCTGCATACATGGGTGTCTCTATCTCGGACTTCGAACCCCGGAGGTTGCTCGACATACACCTCTTCCATTATAGGTCCATGCAGAATAGTGGTCTTCACATCCATCTGATGTAGACTCCATCCTTGCGTAGTAGCACGGGCAATAATAGATCGGATGGTGGTATAGCGGGCCACAGGTGAAAATATATCATCATAATCTATGCTTTCTTTTTTAGAGAAGCCTTAGTAAATGAACCTTGTCTAGTACTTTTCAGCACTTCCATCCGATCCATGCTTGATCTTTTAGAGCCATTTCAAGGTGACAACAGATTTTTCCTCCGGTCTTGTGACCACTTCCCAGACATCATTCTTCATAATGGACTCATATTCTTTGTGCATAGCATCTTTCCAAGCTTGATGCTTTACGACTTCTTCAAATGTTCTAGGCTCAGATTGTACTATCGTACTCATGGCTGCTAGATACCCTTGGTATCTCTTCGGCTTCTCGCTTTCACGGAATGTCCCCCTTGGGGTAATATGTCTCTCGGCATCTTCGAGAGAATCCCTAATCCATGAGGGTCTTCTCTTATCTGAAGGAGGTGGATGATGTATCAATGGGAGCTAGGAAGATTTCTCACTTTCTTGAGAGCAGCATCTTCATCGAAGATGACATCATGACATATCTCCACTTCTCTTTGACCAAGCACATAGATTCTATATGCCTTCGAAGTTTCATTATAGCCTACTGTAAAGTTTTGTAGATGTTCTATGCTAGGAGCAATTTCACTTTTCTTACAGCAATCATACAAGTAGTTAAGCAAAATGCAGATAGAACATAAAAGTAGATCTTACAGAAGACAAATCAGAAACAGGAAAAATGTGTGTGTTCGTTTCGGCGGTCAACAGGATGCTTCAACCAGCAAAGTCTCCTTTGGTCAGCCCAGCATGTGTCACAACAGCCCTCCAATCAGTAGATGAGTCAACCCAAGTCAACTCTACAAAAGTCAACACTGTCCTGAAAAGTCAACGCAGGGGCAGCAAGCTAAAAGTCAACGCAGCAGCAAAACGGTCAACCCTTTGACCTCGATTTTTGTGCCAAGTAGTACGGCCTTCAAAAATCGAACCTTCCACAAGTTTTTAGGTTGATTGGACCATGCGTTGACCAAAGTCAACGCTGGTCAACCTTTCTGCAAAACCCTAGCAGCAGAAAGTCGTACTTCAGCCCAGCCGTACGGTCTGTCCTCTCTCTCCTTCACACGTGTGGCTGAAACTCGTCCTTTTGGTAGCTCGTACTATTTGATGAGAGAGGAAGATGTGAGTTGTGATGATGATGAAATTCTCTCCAACTTTTCCTGTATTTATATCCATCAATGAGGGTGTGTGACACATCTATTGGGCATGCGAGCCTACATTACAAAACTGGCCGACTTTGCACATATAATTCATTAAGAATAATAAATTCAAAATATAAGTTCTGCTCATCGGATTAAGATATATTTTATATGGATTTTACACCTCTCAGAAAGAGGAATCCAACAAAAATATTAGCCTCTTAATCTGAGCATCATAACATGGAGTTTGGACCTAGTTGTCCAAATTTAACACTCCCTCTCAACTAGGGAGAACTCCATCTATTAGTGCAATCAACATCGTGCATCATCCCGCCGAAACTTGCTTTGCTGGCTTCTTTATTTCAGAACAGAAGTGGGTCAGTCACAAAGACATCATCCCCCGACTGACATAGTCAGTCCAGAGGTCCCAGACCTCACAAATCTTGATCCCAGATCAAGTGGTTGGACCCTGCCATCCTAGATAGAGAGTACGGCAATCTCTGATGCGTCCATCAGTCTTTGCTAATAGTCTCTAGCTTTTCCACACCTCATTGGCCAAATGAGAGGTACTTCCCATGAGCCCTGAACTCAATGGGTAGGATGCATACGGGGCACAGATAAATGAGTGGCGAACCAACTCAATAATCACAAGGGTGGGGCAGAAGCATTATGAGTGCTTATAGCTCCGAGAAGCTATCCCCAAAGCCCCCCAGAGCTCCCAGAGCTCATCGTCCAACAGGACCCACATCATAGGGTCTTTCCACGACACTAAGACTCTCACGGAAGGTTAGGAACTTGACCTTCCCCAGGGGCTTAGTGAGAATATCCGCGACCTGCTCATCAGTTCCTATATGATCGAGCCTTACGGCGCCTCGCTGTACCATATCCCGGATAAAGTGGTGCCTGATATCAATATGCTTGGATCGGTCGTGGAACACGGGATTCTCAGTCATACGAATCCCACTCTGATTATCACAGAGTATCACAGTGGTATCTAGCACATGTCCAAACAGCTCACTAAAGAGCTTCCGCAACCAAACTGCTTCACAACAGGCCATACTAGCAGCAATGTATTCGGCCTCCGCGGTGCTCAAAGCCACCAACTTCTGCTTCCTGCTCATCCATGAGATCGAAGCAGAACCAAGATTGAAGCAGCATCCCGATGTGCTCTTACGATCCACCACACTGCCAGCCCAATCGGCATCAGTATATCCACGGAGTGTCACGCTCCCGACAGTGTATCTCAACCCATGGTTTATCGTGCCCCGAAGGTATCTCAGAAGATTCCTGGCACCAACCCAGTGAAAGTGATGAGGCTCAACCATCTGTTGACTCAAAGTTTTCACTGCAAAACATATATCTGGACGGGTGTTCACTAAGAACATCAGAGCCCCTATGAGTTGACGATACTCGGTAGGATTTGCTAATACGGGCCCAGTAGCGCTGCCACTCAACTTCTTGAAGTTGAGTTCCATTTGTGTTGACACGGACTTGCAATCCACCATACCAAATATTTCCATAAGTTTCACAATATATTTTCCTTGAGAAAGGAAAATCTCTCCAGGTCTCTGCCAGACCTCCAGGCCTAGGAAGTAGTGCATCAATCCTAGGTCCTTCATCTCGAACTCAGCAACGAGCTCCCTCTTACATTGATGAATGAGAGGGTCAGCACCTGTCAGGAAGAGGTCGTCCACATACAGCACTAGAATGAGAGGCTTCTCCTGCACAACCTTGAAGTAAAGGTTCGGATCAGCATTACTTCGAGTGAAGCCCAGCTTCATCAAGTAACTATCCATCCTCTCGTACCAAGCTCTGGGTGCTTGCTTTAACCCAGAGAGGGCTTTCTTCAACCTGCAGACATGAGTGTCTCGATCCTGAACTTCAAATCCCAGAGGTTGTTCCACATACACCTCTTCCTTTATTGCACCATGCAGAAAAGCGGTCTTGACATCCATCCGATGAAGACTCCATCCTTGCGTAGCAGCAAGGGCTATGATTGATCGAATGGTGGTATATCGTGCCACAGGTGCAAATATGTCATCATAGTCAATTCCTTCTTTTTGAGAGAAGCCACGGGCAACAAACCTTGCCTTGAACTTTTCAGCACTCCCATCAGATCCATGTTTGATCTTGTAGAGCCATTTTGCGGTGACAACAGATTTGTCCTTCGGTCTCGGGACCACATCCCATACATCATTCTTCATTATGGACTCATATTCTTCGTGCATAGCATCCTTCCAAACTTGATGCTTTACGGCTTCCTCAAAAGATCCAGGTTCAGATTGTACAATAGTACTCATGGCAGCTAGATACCCTTGGTATCTACATGGCTTCTTGCTTTCTCGGAATGTCCCCCTTGGGGCAGCATGACCCTCAGCATCTTCGAGGGTGTCCCTGAGCCATGATGGTCTCTTTCCTAGAGAAGGGGGTGGATCAATAGGGTCCATTGGCCCTTCAATATCAGGCATAGTCTCATCCTGGGGTTCTTCCAGATTTCCAGGTCTTTCTTCATGATTTTCTTCAGATCTAGGAAGATCTACTACTTTCTTCAGGGAAGCATCTTCGTCAAAAGTGACATCATGGCTTATTTCTACTTCCCTTTGACCAGGTACATAGACTCTATATGCCTTAGAAGTCTCATTGTAGCCCACAAACATTCCTTTCTTCCCAGTAGCATCCAGCTTACTTCTCTTTTCTTTCGGCACATGAAAATAGACAGGACATCCAAAAATTCTAAAATTTGAGACATCAGGTTTCTTACCAGAGAAAACCTCTTCGGGAGTTTTGGAGTCCAAAGCGGAATGAGGGCATCGGTTTTGAATGTACACAACAGTATTTGCAGCTTCTCCCCACAGAAACTTTGGTAGACCCTGGTCACATAGCATGGCACGGGCAGCTTCCACGATAGTCCTATTCTTGCGTTCAGCAACACCATTCTGCTCAGGAGTATATGCAGTGGTAGTCTCCCTCTTAATGCCAGCTTCTCTGCAAAAGTCTTTGAACTCATTTGACTCATATTCAGTTCCATTGTCGGTCCTCAAAATCTTGATCTTCTTTCCGGTCATATTTTCCACCAAGGCTTTGAAGGTACGGAACCACATGAAAGCCTCATCCTTCTTCAAGAAGTATATCCAGGTTTTGCGAGAGAAGTCATCAGTGAATGTCATGTAGTAAGAACATCCTCCCAGGGATGTCACGGGCAACATACCAGATAGATCAGAATGGACCAGTTGCAAAATATCAGATGTCTTTGTGACACTTGAGGGAAAAGGTCCCCTTGTATGTTTTCCTTCGGCACAGCCCTTACATACACCTTCATGATTATTTCCAAAGTCAGGCATCCCTGTCACCACCTTCCTTGCTTCGGGAAGGGCCTTGTAATGAAGGTGTCCAAATCTTCGGTGCCATAGTTCGGTTTGTCGGATAGTATCACAAGTCATAGCTCCCAACGGACTCCCTCCAACCCGGTAGAGTGTACCAACTCTAAAACCAATTGAGATAGCTTCCTTGAAGCTTTCCTTCCACATGAGCACCTTTCCATCAGAGAAAGTTACATTGAATCCTTTGTCTTCCATGGCAGATACAGACACAAGGTTCTTCTTCAATTTAGGTACATAGAGTACATCTTGCAAACGGAGGACTTGTCCTTGGGACAAGTGGAGGGTCACAGTCCCTGTCCCTTTCACAGGATAAGTGGCATTATCCCCAAGGATAATTTCTAGATTAGTATCCCTTTCAACCATGTCGGAAAGTGCTTCCTTGAATCCGGTGATGTGTCTTGAGGCACCACTATCGATTAGCCAGACATCCATAGTGTCGGGCGG
Organism: Pinus albicaulis; assembly: GCA_034641835.2. Taxonomy (NCBI): domain Eukaryota; kingdom Viridiplantae; phylum Streptophyta; class Pinopsida; order Pinales; family Pinaceae; genus Pinus; species Pinus albicaulis. The sequence goes on along the minus strand of MU968480.1, from coordinate 18,933,566 downwards.
AGATGCAGCTGAGAGAGCAGATACCATAACATACTCATTTCTTTTATCAACAACATTAGACTCCTCATACCTGGTATTTCTGGTCCTCTTAGAAGGTTGATTGTTTCCTCCAAAGTGAGCCTTCCTATTTCCTTTGGATTTGTCATTTCTTTGATTCCCATTCCTTCGGTTGTTATTGTTATCGTCACCATCGGGAGAATCCTTCTTGAAGGGGCATTCTCTAGCATAGTGTCCAGGCCTATGGCAGGTGAAACATTTACCCTTCTTCTCTTGAGTTTTAGTCCTTCCTTTGTCCTTAGAACCACCAGAGTTCTTCTTTCGGGAATGAGCACCATAGGCAGCATTTCTTTCATTATCAAATTCCTTCATCCTTGTTTCTTCTTGCATACATCTTGACAGAAGCTCATCAAAGTTAGGAATGGTATTATTGTTGAGAATGGTAGTTGTGAATACTTGCCATTCATATGGAAGTCCTCCAAGTGCGGTGAGAACCATCTCACGATCAACTATTGTCTCCCCAATAGCTAGCAAATTGTTCCTGGTTTCGGTCAACTTCATAAAGAAAGTTTGAATAGACTCGTCTCGGCCCTTCTTCATATTCTTCAACTTGTTCTTGAGGAATAGCACTTGGTTCACATTGTTTACTTGGAACATAAGTATCATTTTGTCATACATCTCCTTGGATGTGCCTAGTTCATATATGTAGGCAACCAGACTCTTATTTATGGATTCCCTGATCAGCAGCTTTGCTCTGATTTCACCCTTCTTATACTTGTTTCTAACAGCAGCAGAGGCATTTGATGGAGGTTCTTGAATCTTCCCTGTCACATGATCCAGGAGATCATGATCTTCCAATTTGAGATCCAATATCATCTTCCAGGCATGGAAGTCATCACTTCCAGTCAGCTTGTCATTCTCCTTGAATTCAAGACTAGTGGAACCCATTTCTTCCGGTGATGATTGCAATAGATAGAGTTTGTCTTCACCTCAGCTCCGATACCATGTAAGATTTTGTAGATGTTCTATGCTAGGAGCAATTTCACTTTTCTTACAGCAATCATACAAACATTCCCTTATTTCCAGAAGCATCCAGCATGCTTCTCTTTTCTTTCGGCACATGAAAGTAAACAGGACAACCAAAAATGAGAAAAATGAGAAACATCGGGTTTCTTACCAAAGAAGACTTCTTCGGAAGTTTTGGAGTACAAAGTGGAATGCGGGCATCTATTTTGAACATACACAGTAGTGTTTACAGCTTCTCCCCATAGAAACTTCGGAAGACCTTGGTCACTGTCATATCCCGTTTCGGGGATATCTCTAAAACACAGCAAACTCCAACCATAGATGGACTGGGAGGGCGTTTACCAGATATGCCGCCTCTGAAAAGAGGACGAACTCTGGAGGCTACCTGGCCCTTTCCAGACTCTGTCTAATAGTATGAGATAAACACACCAAGTGGTATAGAACTAGAATACTCAAGAATATACAAAAATAACAGTGCAGCAGACATATAATAACATAGACAGAATATATGGCAACTCATCCAGAAATATAGAGAGGACATGCTAAGCCATTTTATTAAACTGATAAATATAATGAAGTACAATAGGTGATCAGAATGATGGCACCTAAGCTTGCTCAAGGCAAGTGAAGAAACACTCTTCGAATATACAGGAAATGGCTGCTCTCTGAACTACGTCCAAGCTGCTAGAAAACTGCCTTGTAGCTGCTACTGCTGGAATGAACTGAAGACTAGGGGCTGTTCCCCTTGCCGGAATGAGCTGAAAATCTGGAATCCTCCTCTACTCACCAATCCCGACAAAACCCAGAAACCATATCAAGAATGGCCGACCCACGAAAAACACCGAGAAACACCCCCTTGGGGAATTGCGCTGGCCTCCAGGGCTCTGCGCAGAGGCTAAATGAGAATGATTGAAACACCGCCTCAAACTCCACCAAAATCCTCCCAACGCCAAAGGCTGATCCTCTGCTCAATCTCCTGCAAAAATCCCGATCCGGAACACCTCCAAGATGGACTGCGTCCTCCCTTTCAGTGACTGCGCAGTCTCTATGAAAGCCCAGCTCTGCAACAAACCCAAACACCAAAACCTCTCACAAAATACTGAAGAAATAACCTTGCCCAAGCAGGCACTCAAAGTCCCTTGTGGCTAAGGGCGAGATCTCCGACCGGAGACACGCAATGCACTAAACAGTGCTGCAAACAGGCTAAACAGCTAGCGTGCTCAAGAAGACAAAACGTCCAACTCAATATCATCAACAACAAAATGAATCAAATGAGAAGGCTCCTCCTTCTTTTATAGCGTTGGCCTTCCTCCAACCCTAAGGCCTATCTCCTCAACATAGCCTCCCTTTCTTGCCACGTGCCCATCCTCTCCTGCGCAGTAGCTTCTAGAGCATATGTGGGCCCCCTCTCTATGTGGTGCTTGGTCCCCTTGGCTCCCCTTTAAGTCACAACGTTGTGCTAATAGGAGGGTGTTTTATTTCACTTAAGTGAATTAGACCCTCTCCACTCACTTTTTATTTATTTACAAACTATAGACGGCAAAACTGAATAAAATCTAATATTCCAATTAGCTGTCGCTAATTAGGAATATTACAGTCTCCCTCGGCAAAATGTTGCTTGTCCTCAAGCAACTGAAGTGATGGATGTGGCAAAATCTTCTCACTCTCCCATGTGGCATCCTCATCCGGAAAATTCTTCCACCTCACCAAGAATTCCCGGACTGTCTTGCTCCGTAGCTGCCTCTCCCTGGTATCAATAATAGCCTCTGGCTGCAACACCAAATGCCCCTCATCATCCGTGGGTGGAAGCTCCTCTGTCACTGTCACCTGCTGCCCCAGTGCCTTCTTCAGGCATGATACATGAAAAACGTTGTGGATCTTGCTGCCTTGGGGCAACTCCAACTCATGCGCAACCTGCCCAATCCTGCGTATCACCCTGTATGGCCCGTAAAAGCGAGGCTTGAGCTTCTCAACTCCCTTTTGCTTCAGCAATGACCGTCGGTATGGCTGTAATCGTAGGTAGAACAAGTCCCCTACCTGAAACTGTCTCTCCACCCGACCTCCGTCAGCATACAACTTCTGCTGGTTTTGTGCTGTAGCCATATTGTCCTTGAGAGCTCGGAGGATGTCCTGACTCTCTTGGATCCAAATCTTGGCTCTAGGAGCCTTACTAGCACCGAACATCACATCAGCAAAAGATAAGGCATGATACCCATACAAAGCATAAAACGGTGACATACCAATGGACATGTGATGTGTCGTGTTGTAGCAGTACTCCCCCAAATGCAACCACCTCAGCCATGCTCGTTGCTGCCCATTGACATAGTTACGCAAGTAGCCCTCCAGCCACTTGTTAAGTATCTCCATCTGTCCATCCGTCTGTGGGTGATAACTGGTACTCGGTGTCAACTCCGTCCCCACTAGCCAGAAAAGCTCCTGCCAAAATCCACCCATGAAACGGCTGTCCCTGTCAATGATGATGGTCTTAGGAAGACCATGCAACCTGAAAACCTTTCTGAAGAACAGCGCGGCCACCTGTGTTGCTGTGTAATGCGCGGAAATGGCGAAAAAGTGCGCATACTTTGTCAGCCGATCGACGACGACAAAGATACAATCCTTGCACTGCACCATGGGCAACCCTGTGATGAAGTGCATCGATATGTTCTCCCATTTCCCCTCCGGAATGGGAAGAGGCTACAACAATCCTGCAGGATGGCACATCTCCCCCTTGTTCCTTTGACAAACATCGCACTCCCTGATGTGTTGGAGTACGTCTTCCTTGAGGCCCTTCCATGAGAACCTCTCTCTAATGGCCCTATAGGTTTTAGTAAACCCCTGATGGCCTGCCAATGGAGAATCATGTGATGCCAGGAGTATCTTCTTCTTAAGCTGAGATCCCTCAGTCAAGAAGATCCTGTCCCTATAGTAGATGATCTCATCAACCACCCTGTACCTGTCATCTGCCACCTGTCCATCCAGCACCTCACATGCAAATCTATCCTTGGAGTACTCCACTAAAAGTCAAGCCCTCCAATCTGTATCCAATCTCATAAGAGATAACGTGGATGGTCTACGTGAAAGGGCATCTTCTACCACGTTATTCTTACCCTTGACATAATCAATGTCAAAGTCATATGCTTGGATCTTACTAATCCACTTCTGCTACCTCTCCTATAGCTGCTTCTGCTCCAAAAAGAACCGGAGGCTGTTGTGATCAGTCCTCACCCTGAACCTATTCCCTACCAAATACTGTCGGAATTTGGCCAAGGCATGCATGATGGCCAACATCTCCTTGTCGTATATAGAATACAACCTCTCGTGCAGAAGGAGCTTCCGGCTCTCAAAGGCTATCGGGTGTCCCCCCTGCATCAATACTGCGCCGATTCCCTCTCCCGACGCATCACACTCCAAGACAAATGGCTGCGTAAAATCCAGCAATGCAAGCACTGGGTAGCTACTCATCACCTCCTTGAGCCTATCAAAGGCTCGCTGCGCTGTATCTGACCAACTGAATGCCCCCTTCTTCGTCAAATCTGTAAGGGGTGCAGCAAGCTGTGAGAAACCTTTGACGAACTTCCTGTAATAAGTACATATACCAATGAACCCTCGAAGTTCCGTCACGTTCCTCGGCTTTGGCCAATCTCTGATGGCCCTAATCTTCTCCTCATGGACCCTCACTCTGTCCACTCCAATAATGTGACCCAAATACAACATCTTCGTCATCCCAAACTCACACTTGGAGAGCTTAGCATAGAACTGTTGCTCTTCCAAGATGTGTAGTACTGCCTCTATATGCTGGAGATGCTCCTCCCAAGTCCTGCTATATATGAGTATGTCATCGAAGAAGACCAATACAAACTTCCTTAGATGACTGCGGAAGATATGGTTCATGCAAGACTGAAAAGTAGCTGGTGCATTGGTTAACCCAAAAGGCATAACCAAAAACTCAAAGTGCCCATAATGACACCTGAAGGCGGTCTTGGGAATGTCCTGTTCCCTCACGCGAATCTGATGGTACCCTGATCTCAAATCAATCTTCGAGAAGAACTTGGCTCCTCTCAGCTCATCCATCAACTCATCGATCCTGGGTATAGGATACCTATTCTTCAGGGTCTTCTTGTTCAGGGCCCTGTAATCAATGCACATCCTCAAGGTGCCATCCTTCTTCTTCACCAACACTACGGAAGAAGCAAACGGACTCGTGCTCGGTCTGATGTGCCCAAGAGCCAGCAACTCCTGGATGGCCCGCTCAATCTCATCCCGATAGGCTTTGGGATGCCTATAGGGGGTAGTGATCACCGCCTGAATGCCCTGCTCAAGCTCAATGGTGTGCTCAGACCCTCGGTCCGGTGGCCGACCTGGTGGTATATCCCCAAACATTGCATCATACCTGTCGAGGATGGCCTGTATATTAGGATGAACTGCTCGACCGGTGGTCTCTGCCTCTGATGCCCGCAACTCAACCGCCCACTCTATGTCTCCCTTCCAGAAATCTGCCTCCATCCGGTGTGCCGAAACTGCCTGAGGTGGGTAAGTGTGCATCCCGCAGATCTTCTCATGCTTCCCAGTCTTCTTATCATGCCACTCCATCTCTAAGGCCTCCCAATCCGTGGTGACCTTCCCCAGAGTAATCAACCACTGAACACCCAATACCACATTGGTATCTGGTATGTTGACCACGAAAAAGTGATCAGTCACGGTGTAGGTACCCATCGTCACTGCCAACTCTGGAACATACCGGGCACACTGCATCGTCTGGGCTCCTGGGACCAAAACTGAAAATCCGTCAAAGCTCTCGGTCGGTATACCTCTCTGCTCGACCATCTGTGCATCAATGAAGTTGTGGGTTGCCCCACTGTCAACCAGAACTGACACTCGCTGGCCACGTACTGTCCCTCGTACGCGCAGCATCAAGTACATGGGAACTCCTCGCAAGGCTGCAAGGGTCCCTCCTGTGGGTGCAAAATCTGCACCTCCTGTCCCTGGAGGTGGAGGTGGCAACTGATCCTGGGCTGTCTGACTATCTCCTGCCTCCTCATCCTCTTCCCCGCTATCATCGGAGAAAACCTCAATGAAGTGTGCTTTGCCAGCAGCACACCTATGCCCTGGTGCCCACGGCTCCTGACAAGTGAAGCACAGCCGCTTCTTCCTCAGCTCCCTCCTGGCATCATCATCTATCTGTGCCCGTCTTGGTTTCCCCTTTGGAGGAGGAACCCTCACATCCTTCCCCTTGGGCTGGAAACCCTGTCTCTGGGGGTAAGGTGTCCGAGTCCTGGGCAATGCATCCTGTAAGTCCTTGGTCTTGCTAATATCATCCTGGAGTGTAGCTGGTCTAGTAGATCTGACTAGACCCCGAAGTGGCTCTACTAACCCCTCCACAAACATATAGATCATCCGTGCAGCGGATAGATCTGGCACCATCACTGAAACCCTCAAGAAATCTGCAATATATGTCTCTGGGCTCCCCGTCCGCTTGAGCCTCGCCAGCTCAACAAAATGTTGTTCCGAATCCCTCCGGTCAAATCACTCCATCAACCTCCTGGTGAACTCGGCATATGTCGTCACCGTAGAATGTCCGAGTGTGACCATCCCATGGAACCACCAGTCTTGGGCCTCACCATCCAAATGTAATGTCGCCACCTTGATGGCCTTCGTCTCCGACATCTGGTTAAGCTGGAAATAGATGTCCAGCTTCTCCACCCAAGACTTTGCCGAACTGTTTGATGAGCCATCAGACGTAGGCAAATGGAATCTGCTAGATGTGCGGTGAGTATCTCCATCATGATAATGTTGGTGCCCTCTATGATGGTCGCGGGGTCTACTGTCCTGCTGGAGCTGAACAAAATCCCGGAATGAGAGAGCATCCCTGAACTCCTGCCCATAGGCCTGATACTCTGCAAAATACTCGCCCATGTGTCCGGGCTCTACCTCCTGCTGGGCTCCTGCCCCTGTGTCGGCTCCCAAGAAAGTGGGCATGGTAGAGCGGGTAGGTGCACGTGAAGCCATCGGCTGAGGAGTATCACGCTGAGCAGCACCATGCTCCGGCAAATGATGAGATGTACCTAATCCCTCTCCTACCTGAAAAACCCGTGGGGTCTCACGCTGTCTAGCCTCTACAGCGGTGAATCTCTGACCCATCACCTCAATCTGTCTAGCTAAGTCCTGCATCGATTTGAGGAGTGCCTCCCCAAATTGTTTGGCCTCTGTGTCATCTGCCATTGGCCCCCTCTGCTCTGAATCTAATACAGGCTCCTCCTGCTCTGCGTCTGTCACAGGCTCTCTCTCCTGCTCTGTGTCCACCACCTGAACATAGTCTCCCTCTCCGTAGGTGTTCTCCAACCTACGCTCACAGTCTCTATACTTCCTGCCTCTATAACAAATATAGGGTCTCTTCCTTGGTGTCATATACCACAGGCTGAGCCAGAACTATGCTCTGATACCACTGTAATATCCCGTTTCTGGGATATCTCTAAAACACAGCAAACTCCAACCAGAGATGGACTGGGAGGGCATTTACCAGATATGTCGCCTCTGAAAAGAGGACGAAATCTGGAGGCTCCCTGGCCCTTTCCAGACTCTGTCTAAGAGTATGAGATAAACACACCAAGTGGTATAGAACTAGAATGCTCAAGAATATACAAAAATAACAGTGCAGCAGACATATAATAACATAGACAGAATATACGGCATATCCATCAATATAGAGAGGAAATGCTAAGCCATTTTATTAAACTGAGAAATATAATTAAGTACAATAGGTGACCAGAATGATGGCACCTAAGTTTGCTCAAGGCAAGTGAAGAAACACTCTTAGAATATACAGGAAATGGTTGCTCTCTAAACTGCGTCCAAGCTGCTGGAAAACTACCCTGTAGCTGCTACTGCTGGAATGAACTGAATACTAGGGGTTGTTCCCCTTGCCGAAATGAGCTGAAAATCTGGAATCCTCCTGTACTCACCAATCCCGACAAAACCCAGAAACCATATCAAGAATGGCCGACCCCCGAAAAACACCGAGAAACACCCCCTTGGGGAATTACGCTGGCCTCCAAGGCTCTGCGCAGAGGCTAAATGAGAATGACTGAAACACCGCCTCAAACTCCACCAAAATCCTCCCAACGGCAAACGCTGATCCTCTGCTCAAAATCTCGGCTCAATCTCCTGCAAAAATCCCGATCCGGAACACCTCCAAGATGGACTGCGTCCTCCCTCTCAGTGACTGTGCAGTCTCTATGAAAGCCCAGCTCCGCAACAAACCCAAACACCAAAACCTCTCACAAAATACTAAAGAAATAACCTTGCCCGAGCAAGCACTCGAAGTCCCCCGGGGCTAAGGGCGAGATCTCCGACTGGAGACACTCAATGCACTAAACAGTGCTGCAGACAGGCTAAACAGCGAGCGTGCTCAAGAAGACAAAACGTCCAACTCAATATCATCAACAACAGAATGAATCAAATGAGAAGGCTCCTCCTCCTTTTATAGCGTTGGCTCCTCCTCCTTCTTGCCACGTGCCCATCCTCTCCTGCGCAGTAGCTTCTAGAGCATACGTGGGCCCCCTCTCTACGTGGTGCTTGGCCCCCTTGGCTCCCCTTTAAGTCACAACGTTGTGCTACTAGGAGGGTGTTTTATTTCACTTAAGTGAGTTAGACCCTCTCCACTCACTTTTTATTTATTTACAAACTATAGACAGCAAAACTGAATAAAATCTAATATTCCAATTAGCTGTTGCTAATTAGGAATATTACAGTCACATAGCATGGCGCGGGCAGCTTCCACAATGGTCCTATTCTTTCTTTCAACAACACCATTTTGCTCAGCAGTGTACGTAGTTGTTGTCTCCCTCTTAATGCCAGCTACTCTAAAAAATTCATTAAACTCATTTGACTCATACTCGATCCCATTGTCGGTCCTCAAAGCTTTGATTTTCTTCTCGGTTTGATTTTCCACCAAGGCCTTGAAGGTACGGAACCATTTGAATGCTTCGTCCTTCTTCTTTAAAAAATATATCAAGATCTTGCGAGAGAAGTCATCTGTAAAATTCATGTAATAGGAACATCCTCCCAAGGATGTCACAGGCATACTAGATAAGTCAGAATGTATCAACTGCAAGATATCAGTTGTCTTTGTGACACTTGAGGGGAATGGTCCCCTTGTATGCTTCCCTTCGGCACAACCCTAACATATACCTTCATGATCATCTCTCAATTTGGGCATCCCTGTCACCACCTTCCTTGTTTCGAAAAGGGATTTTTAATGAAGGTGTGCAAACCTTCGGTGCCATAACTATTTTTGAAGAGTTGTATCACATGTCATAGCTCCCAATGGACTTCCTCCAACCTGATAGAGTGTATCAACTCTAAAACCAATAGAAAGAGCTTCCTTGAAGTTCTTCTTCCAGATGAGTACCTTTCGATCAACGAATGCCACCTTGAACCCTTTGTCTTCCATTGTCGAAATGGACACAAGGTTCTTCAAATCAGGTACATACAACACATATTGTAATCGGATGACTTGGCCTTGAGATAAATGGATGGTCACAGTCCTTGTCCCTTTCGTGGAATAGGTGGCATTATCTCCAAGGATAATTTCCAGATTAGTATCCTTCTCAACCAAATCAGAAAGGGCTTCTTTATAACCAGTGAGGTGCCTTGAAGCACCACTATCAATTAACCAGACATCCAGGGTGTCGGGTGGAGATGCAGCAGAGAGGGTAGATACAAGAATAGAATCATTTCTCTTATTATCAACAACATTAGACTCATCATACTTGGAATTTCTTGACCTCTTGAAAGGTTGCACATTTCCATTGCGATCAGAGGGAGCCTTCCTTTTTCCTTGGAGCCTGATGTTCCTGCCATTCCTTCTCGAGTTGTTGTTGTCATCATCCTTGGGAGATTCCCTTCTATTAGGGCACTCTCTTGCATAGTGACCAGTCTTGTTACAAGTGTAACATCTTCCCTTCCTTCCTTTGGGCCTCGCTCTACCATGGTTTTGATTTCTCGGGCCACCATGGTTCTTCTTCTTTGCATGAGCGGCGAAGGAAGTAGGGTCACTTCCATTACCATTAGAGGCATACTCCATCATTGGTGTTTCCTCTTGAGTGCATCTCATCAATATTTCATCAAAATCAGGAATCACATTATTATTGAGAATAGTGGTATTGAATACATGCCAATCACAGGGGAGACCTCCAAGTGTAATAAGAACCATCTCTCGATCAGATATTGCTTCCCCAATAGCTAGGAGGTTATTCCTGATTTCAATGAGCATCATAAAATAGGATTGAATAGATTCATCCTTACCCTTCTTGATATTCTTCAATTGATTCTTGAAGAAGAGGATTTGATTAGCATTACTAGCCATGAACATGCTCACTAGCTTATCATACATCTCCTTAGATGTCTCAGCTTAGAAATGTAAGCAACCAAGTGCTTATGAATAAAATCCCAGATAATCATCTTTGCTTTGATATACCCTTTTCTATTGTTCGTCTTTGTGGCAGCAGCTACATTTGATGGAGGCTCTTGAATATTCCCCTGTACATTGTCCATGACATCTTGATATTCTAGGGCCAAATCCAAGGACATCTTCCATGCATGATAATCAGACTTATCAATCAATCTATCACCAGCCTTGAAACCCTTGTAGGTTGAGGAGGCCATTTGTCATTGATAGGATTTCTTCCTTCAAAGATATCTTGTAAGACTAGCTTGGACTCTTGGACTTTATCTTCACCTCAACTCTGATACCATGTGAAATTTAGATAACAAAGGTGTTCTATGCTTGATGCACTTTTACTTCAATCTTTCTTAGGCACAATACAAAATAGAAATCATGTAAACTTGAAATTAAAACGCTGATAGAACACAATAATAGATCAATAGAAGACAAGCCAAATATAGATCAGATTTACAATTCCTTATGTCCAGCAAAGATATGAGATATTGTTGTGTTATAGTGGTCAGCAGGATGCTTCAACCAGCAAAGTATTTCTTGGTCAGCCAACACTTTCATGTGTCACACCCACAATCCTCAAAGACAGCTCATCACAAGTCAATGCAAGTCAAACCAGGGACAACGCAGAAAAGTCAACGCAGGAAGCATCATAAAAGTCAACGCAGCAAACTAGGGCTTTGGTCAAATAGCCTAGAATTCCTCGATTTTAGTGCCCAGCTGTACGACCTCCTAAAATCGAAATTTCTATAGAAGATTGAGGTCAAACGACTAAGGGTTGACCACAGTCAATGTTGGTCAATGTTGCAGCAGAAAAGCCCTAAACAGATCAGCACAGATGTAATATCCCTGTTTAGGGTGGGCCCTGCCACGTGTCCGGGGTCTGCGTAATGATGGGTTGTTTAGCCACCGCCCTCAGATGCTCCGGTGGGGCTTAAGACCCCACCCTTAACACCCTGGGATGCTGCCCTCACTAGCAGTTCGGGCTTTTGGTGTAGTGCTTGGGCCTACAGTGGTATCAGAGCATAGTTCTGGCTCAGCCTGTGGAGCTAGTTGTCTATGACACCGGAGAAGAAGCCCTACATTTGTTACAGAGGCAGGAAGTACAGAGATCTTAAGCATAGGTTGGAAAACACCTATGGAGAGGGAGACTGTGTTCGGGTGGTGGACACAGAATAAGAGGAGCCTGTGATAGACGTAGAGCAGGAGGAGTCTGTTTTAGATTCAGAGCAGAGAGAGCCAATGGCAGATGATAGTCAGGCAAAACAGTTTAGGGAGGCACTCCTCAAATCAGTGCAGGATCTAGCGAGACAGATTGAGGTGATGGGTCAAAGATTCACCGTTGTGGAGGCTAGACAGTGGGAGACCCCTCGGGTTTTCCAGGTAGGTGAGGGATCGAGTACATCCCACCATTTTCCCGAGCATGGTGCTACTCAGCGTGATACTACTCAGCAGATGGCTTCACATGCACCTACATGCTCTACCATGCCCACTTTCTTGGGAGCAGACACAGGGGCAGGAGCCCAGTAGGAGGCAGAGCCCGGGCATATGGGTGATTATTTTGCAGAGTATCAGGCCTATGGGCAGTATTTCATGGATGCTCTCTCGTTCAGAGATTTTTTTCAGCTTCAGTGGGACAGTAGAACCCGTGACCATCATAGAGGGCACTGACATTATCATGACGGAGATACCCACCTCACAGCTAGCAGATTCCACTTGCCTACGTTTTATGGTTCATCAAACAGTTCGACGAAGTCTTGGGTGGAGAAGCTGGACATCTATTTCCAGCTTAACCAGATGTCGGAGACGGAGGCCATCAAGGTGGCGACATTACATTTGGATGGTGAGGCCCAGGATTGGTGGTTCCATGGGATGGTTACACTCAGACATTCTACAATGACGACATATGCCGAGTTCACCAGGAGGTTGATAGAGAGATTTGACCGGAGGGATCTGGAACAACACTTTGTTGAGCTGACGAGGCTCAAACAGATCGGGTGCCTAGAGACATACATTGCAGACTTCTTGCGGGTTTCAGTGATGGTGTCATATCTGTCCACGACACGGATAATCTATTTGTTTGTGGAGGGGTTAGCAGAGCCACTTCGGGGGCTAGTCAGATCTACTAGACCAGCCACACTCCAGGATGCTATTAGCAAGACCCGAGATTTATAAGATGCATTGCCCAGGACTCGGACACCTTACCCCCAGAGACAGGGCTTCCAGCCCAAGGGGAAGGATGTGAGGATTCCGCCTCTAAAGGGGAATCCAGGACGGGCACATATGGATGATGATGCCCGAAGGGAGCTGAAGAAGAAGTGGTTGTGCTTTACTTGTCAGGATCCGTGGGCACCAGGACATAGATGTGCTGCTGGCAAAGCACATTTTATTGAGGTCTTCTCCAAGAGCAGCGGGGAAGAGGATGACGTGGAGGTAAGAGATAGTCATGCAGCACAAGATCCTTTACCACCTCCACCTCCAGTAGCAGGTGGTGCGGCTTTTGCACCTATCTGAGGGGCCCTTGTAGCATTGCGAGGAGTTCCCAAGTATTTGACGTTGCGCGTACGAGAGACAGTACGTGGCCAACAAGTATCAGTTTTAGTTGAAAGTGGGGAAACCCACAATTTCATCGATGCACAAATGGTTGAGCGGAGAGGTATTCAGACTGAGAGCTTCGATGGATTTTCAGTTTTGGCCCCAGGAGATCAGACCATGATGTGTGCTCGTTATGTTCCAGATTTATCAGTGACGATGGGCACCTATACACTGACTGATCACTTTTTCGTGGTCAATATTTCAGACACCAATATGGTACTAGGTGTTCAGTGGCTTATCACTCTAGGGAAGGTCACTACAGATTGGAAGGCCTTAGAGATGGAGTGGGATGATGAGAAGACAGGGAGGCATGAGAAGATACAGGGACAACACACCTATCTGCCTCAGACTGTTTCGGCTCATTGGATGGAGGAAATATTCTAAAAGGGAGACGTGGAGTGGGCAGTGGATTTGCGTGCATTAGAGGCAGGGAATATAGGGAAGACGGTGCACCCAGAGATACAGTCCATCCTTGACAGGTATGCCACAATGTTTGGGGATATTCCACCGGGACAACCACCGAACCAGGGGTTTGAGCACACCATTGAGCTTGAGCAGGGCATACAGGCAGTGATTACTACCCCCTATAGGCATCCCAAAGCCTATCAGGATGAGATTGAGCGGGCCATCCAAGAGTTGCTGGCTCTTGGGCACATCCGGCTGAGCACGAGTCCTTTTGCTTCTTCCGTGGTGTTGGTGAAGAAAAAGGACAACACCTTGAGGATGTGTATTGACTACAGGGCCCTGAACAAGAAGACCCTGAAGAACAAGTACCCTATACCCAAGATCGATGAGTTGATGGATGAGTTGAGAGGAGCCTGGTTCTTCTCAAAGATTGATTTGAGATCGGGGTACCATCAGATTCGCGTGAGGGAACAGGACATTCCCAAGACCACCTTCAGGTGTCACTATGGGCACTTTGATTTTTTGGTGATGCCCTTCGGGCTAACCAATGCACCAACGAAATTCCAGTCTTGCATGAATCACATCTTCCACAGTCACTTGAGGAAGTTTGTGTTGGTGTTCTTTGATGATATCCTCATTTACAACAAGACTTGGGAGGAGCATCTCCAGCACATTGAGGCAGTGCTGCGCATTTTGGAGGAGCAGCAGTTCTATGCCAAGCTCTCCAAGTGTGAGTTTGGGTTGTCAGAGATGTTGTACTTGGGACATATCATAGGGGTGGACAGAGTGAGAGTCCATGAGGAGAAGATCAGGGCCATCAGAGATTGGCCAAAGCCGAGGAACGTGACAAAACTTTGAGGATTCATTGGCATTTGTACTTATTATAGGAAGTTCATTAGGAATTTCTCACAGCTTGCTGCACCCTTTACAGATTTGACAAAGAAGGGGGCATTCTGTTGTTCGGATACAGCGCAACAAGCCTTTGAAGGGCTCAAGGAGGTGATGAGTAGCTACCCAGTGCTTGCATTTCTGGATTTTACGCAGCCATTTGTTTTGGAGTGTGATGCGTTGGGAGAGGGGATCGGCGCAGTATTGATGCAGGGAGGACACCCTATAGCCTTTGAGAGCCGAAAGCTCCTTCCACATGAGAGGTTGTATTCTATATATGACAAGGAGATGTTGGCCATTATGCATGCATTGGCCAAATTCCAGAAGTATTTAGTGGGCAACAGGTTCAGGGTGAGGACTGATCACAACAGCCTCAGGTTCTTTTTGGAGCAGAAGCAGCTACAGGAGAGGCAGCAGAAGTGGATCAGTAAGATTTAGGCATATGACTTTGACATTGAGTATGTCAAGGATAAGAACAACGTGGTAGTAGATTCCCTTTCACGTAGACCAACCACGTTGTCTCTTATGAGCTTGGATATAGATTGAAGGGCTCGACTTTTAGTAGAGTACTCTAGGGACAGATTTGCATGCGAGGTTCTGGATGGACAGGTGGTGGATGACAAGTACAGGGTGGTCGATGAGATCATCTACTACAGGGACCGGATCTTCTTGACTGAGGGATCCTAACTCAAGAAGAAGATACTTTAGGCATCACATGATTCACCATTGGCTGGCCATCAAGGGTTTGCCAAAACCTACAGGGTCATTAGAGAGAGGTTCTCATCGAAGGGCCTCAAGGAGGACATACTCCAGTACATCAGGGAGTGCGATGTTTGCTAGAGGAACAAGGGGGAGATGAGCCATCCCGCAGGATTATTGTAGCCTCTTCCCATTCTGGAGGGGAAATGGGAGAGTATTTCGATGGAATTCATCACAGGGTTGCCCATGGTAGAGGGCAAGGATTGTATCTTTGTCGTCGTTGATCGACTGACAAAGTATGCACATTTTTTCGCCATATCCACTCACTACACAGTAGCACAGGTGGTCGAGCTGTTCTTCAGAGAGGTTTTCAGGCTACATGTTCTTCCTAAGACCATCATTAGTGACAGAGACAACCGCTTCATGGGCAGATTTTGGCAGGAGCTTTTCTGGTTGGTGGGGACGGAGTTGACACCGAGTCGGTCCTCCTTAGACGGATGGGCGGACGGGAATAGTTAACAAGTGGGCTGCCCCGCGCGTATACTTGGGTGAACGAGGGAGCATGGTAGTGGGCGCATACGGGGAATCTTTGCTATAACACTACACATCACATGTGCATTGGTATGTCTGTCTACGATCATTATGATGATCATTCTTGCTCTTTTGTTGTTGATGTGATGTTTGGGTACAACAAAAGCAAAACCGAAATTTGGATCCAAGAAAGTCGGAGATATTCTTAGAGCTCTCAAGGATAGCTATGGCTACGACGCAAAGCCGGCCTTAAAATTTTATTATCTTGTGATCGAGTGGAGAAACCGGTTTGAGAGTGAGGACTTGGTCTACTGGTCTGACCATACTGTGAGTCGTCACTGAAGCAAAAGGGAGCTGAGAAGCTCAAGCCTCGCTTTTACGGGCCATACAGGGTGATACGCAGGATTGGACAGGTTGCATATGAGTTGGAGCTGCCCCAAGGCAGCAAGATTCATAACGTTTTTCATGTATCATGCCTGAAGAAGGCACTAGGGCAGCAGGTGACAGTGACAAATGAGCTACCACCCACAGATGATGAGGGGCATTTGGTGTTGCAGCCAAAGGCTATTATTGATACTAGGGAGAGGCAGCTACGGAGCAGGATGGTCCGGGCATTCTTGGTGAGGTGGAAGAATTTGCCGAATGACGATGCCACTTGGGAGAGTGAGAAGATTTTGCAGCATCCATCACTTCAGTTGCTTGAGGACAAGCAACATTTTGCCGGGGGAGACTATAATATTCCTAATTAGCAATGGCTAATTGGAATATTCGATTTTGCTCAATTTTGCCTTCTACTGTTTATTTATAAATAAAATGGTGAGTAGAGAGGACATAACTCACTTTGGGAATAAAAGTCACTCCCTAGTAGCACAACGTTGTAACTTAAAGGGAGCCAAGGGGGGGGGCCAAGGACCACATAGAGAGGGGGCCCACGTATGCACTAGAAGGGACTGCGTAGATAGAGGGGAGCACGTGGCAAGAGGGAGGCTACGTTGAGGAGATGGGCCTTAGGGTTTGAGAGAGGCCAACGTTATAAAAGAGAGAGGAGCCTCCTCATTTCCTCATTCGAGTTTATGCATTTGAGCTAGTCACTTCGACTTCTTGAGCACGCTGGCTGTTTAGCCTGTCTGCAGCACTGTTTAGTGCATCGAGTGTCTCTAATCGGAGATCTCACCCTTAGCTCCGGGGGACTTCGAGTGCCTGCTCGAGCAAGGTAGTTTCATCTTCATTTTGTGGGAGGATTGATGTTTGGGTTTTCTTATGGAGCTGGGCATTCAGAGACTGCGCAGTCTTGAGAGGGAGGACGCAGTCCATTCTAGGGGAGCTCCGGATTGAGTTTCTTGCCGGGGTTTTGAGCTTGGAGATTGAGCAAGGGATCAGCCCTTGCCTGTTGGAGGATTTTGGTGGAGTTTGAGGCTGCATTTCAATGGTTTCTATTCAGCCTCTGCGCAGAGCCTTGGAGGTCAGCGTAATTCCCCACGGGGGTGTTTTTCGGGGGTCAGCCATTTCAGATATGATTTCTAGGTTTTGCTGTGATTGGTGAGTAGAGGTGGATTCCAGATTTTCAGCTCATTCCAGCGAGGGGATCAGCCCCAAATCATCAGTTCATTTCAGCAGTAGCAGCTACACGCTCTGTTTTAAAAATCGGCCTGACCGAAACCGACCAGGCCTGGTCGACCGAGCCGTTAGGGTGGCCGGTCCGACCAGGCAGAAAACCAGCCAGGTTGGCCGGTTTATTACCGAGCCGGCCGGTTTTTGTAATGACTCGGCCGGCTCGGTAATAACCCGGTCAACCAGGCCGAGCCCGAGTCAACCAGGCCGAGCCAAAACTGCCGGCCGGTGGGCCCAAAAAACCTGGTTTTGTGGACTTGAAAATCGATTTTAATTCGTTGTTAGGGTTGTTTTAGGTTGTCTAAGCCCTCCCCATGCTATTTAACTAACCCATCCCCTCTATTGAGCTCACATCTTTCTCATTCCATTTGCTTGAGCATTTGTGAGAGTTTTCTGAAGAGTTGTGGAGTTGTTTTTTGGAGCAGCTTCATGGTAATGTTAAATTCTTAAAGTAAAAGGACTTTTACTTAAATTTTTAACATTACCATGAAATGACTCAGGATGTTTGAGAGTGGTTCCAACCTCATTGGATTTCATATGGAGAAAGTAGAATTTTAGATCTCATTCAAAATCCAGCAGACTTATCAGTTTTTCAGGATTTCGGGATTGGGTTATTGCAATGTTTCCATCGAATTTTGTCATGTATTAGGGTATGGAACTCGTATTTAATCAAGAGCACCAATCCCTCTATGTACCTTGATGACATGATGTTAGTGACAATGACCAAGAACAATATGTGATCATAAACGTATGAGATACAATATAGGGTTTTAATACACTAATGGAGGATGGAATTCAAAACATCATCCTCATCTAAATACCCTAGAATCCACAAACCCTAAAAATTAGGGTTTCATATGTGAGCTAGGGTTTTCCATGAGCCATCTAGGGTTCTTATTCAAATTAAACCCTCCATCAAAAGAGCCTTAAAACAAATAAAAATAAATAAATGCATTACACATTATCTTGCAAACGTATGTATACAAGATCTCGGCTTCCTTAAATTATGGAGGGCCTTAGAACTGTCCTTTATAATGATGTGCCTCTAATTCTAGGACAACTCCTCCTCACGATCATTGATAGGATACCACCCTTCTAGTTGTAAATGAAGTCACCTTTTAAGTCATCATAGTCCAATGACCACAATGTCAAATGCCGAATTTTTCTTTAGATTAGGGGATTTAACTTTCTTCGGAACAATGAGAATAACAAATTCATAACAAGGATGCACTGTCAAGAGAAACAGAAGAAAAATACCCTTCAATTCTACTTGAGCAAAGAAGTCCTCCATAATTGCTTCAAACGAGGGGCAAAAATACCTTGTTTATACTTAGAATCAAGCCTTCAAAGTAATGTACAAAGATGTCGTGAATTGATCCACGTTAAATTCTCAACTTAGATAGGGAACTTAATAACTCGGTCTGAAGGCTATTGTGGCTCAATTGCAAATGCTTTCTTATTTGAGGAAAAACACAATGAAACCCTCTTCAATCAGGTCACAAAACTTAACACTGTAGGTTTAATCCACGGTTCTTTATATGCTTTGAATTACCGCAGGCCTTCTAGAGGGTTGATGTCTTGTCAAAAGGAGTCACCTGTGACATTGGTTATGTTTTTTGTTTTGATCTCTGTATCATCATCCTGTATTGGACAGTGCACTAGGTGCAGTTTTGATATAATGGATATATTCATGAGCCTACTTTGATCATATGTTGTCTTTTGTGACTTATCTATATTGTAATGCTTTGTGTTTGGAAACATGAATAAAAATCTTTAAATTTATGTTTTTGCACAAAAAAATTAATATTTAATGTATTTTTTACAAAAACCAAGTCATTGAAACCGAGTCGACCGAGTCATTACCGATTCGGAGTCATTACCGAGTCATTACCTCGGCCTGGTAGCTGACCGATTCCGTTTTTTAAAACATTCTACACGACAGTTTTCCGGCAGTTGGGGCGCAGTTCATAGAGCAGCCATTTCTTGATCATTCTGAGAGTATTTCTTCACTTGCCTTGAGCAAGTCTAGGTGCCATCAATCTGATCACCTATTGTACTTCATTATATTTCTCAGTATAATAAAATGGCTTAGCATTCTCTCTCTATATTTCTGGAGCATTTGTCATACGTTCTATCTATGCTATTGTATGTCTGCTTGACTGTTATTTTTATATCTTCGGGCATTCTAGTTTTATACCACTTGGTGTGTTTTCCTCATACTCTTAGACGGAGTCTGGAAAGGGCCAGGTAGCCTCTAGATCTCACCCTCTTCTCAGAGGTGAAATATCTGGTAAACGCCCTCCCAGTCCATCTCTGGTTGGAGTTTGCTTGTGTTTTAGAGATATCCTCGAAACAGGATATTACAGCAGAAAATAGAAAGCCCTAAACGAATCAGCCTAGAAAAAAACAGCTTCGCTCCACATGTGTGAGGGGAAAAAGGCTTCCAAAGGCTATCGAACCAATCAAATCACAATGAGAGAATGTGTGATGAGATGATGAGAAAATGACCTCCAAGTCTCTCCAATTTATATTCATCAATGAGCGTGTGTGACACACCTCTTAGGCATGTGGGATAAATCTGGCTGACCTTGCACATGTGGAAAATAAATTCAAAATCAATGTTCTGCTCATCCGATCAAGATGATCTTTAGATCAATCTTGCACCTCTCCGAAAGAGGAATCCAACAAAAATATGACCATCGTCATATGAGCAGTGCAACATGGATTTTGGACCTAGATGCCCAAAATTAATAAAACTCCATCTCTAGCTTTCTCCAATTGGTGGTGACTCGGCCAAGGGAGTATAGCCATTGGACACCCATCACTACATTGGTGTCTAATACGTCCACCACGAAGAAATAATTTGTCATCGAGTAGTTCCCCATACTCATTGACAGAGCGGCAACATACCGACTGCATTGCATAGTTTTGTCCCCCGGCACAAGAACTGAAAACCCCTCAAAACTCTGCAGTGGTGATACCCCTCCTCTAGACCATTTGAGCATCAATGAAATTGTGGGTGGCCCCACTGTCTATTAAGACTGAGACATGCTGCCCCTGCACTGTGTCTCTGATCCTCAAGGTCAGAAATTTGGGAACCCCGTACAAAGAGGCAAGGACTCCCCCAGATGGTGTAAAAGATGCTCTCCCATGTGGTGGATGTGGTGGTGGCCCCCTCTCTGTTGGACCCTCGTTGTCTCCCCCACCATACTCCAACTCTACATCATCCTCTTGATCATTGTCCGAAAGACCTTGATATAGTGGGCCTTTCCTGTTATGCATCGATGGCTTGGTGCCCATGGCTACCGACAAGTAAAGCACAACTTCCTCCTCCTGAGGTCCCTCCTAGTCTCCTCATCTAACTGCCCACGCCCTTTGGCTGCTCTCTGTGGTGGTGGTCTAGTATCACTCCCCTTCTAGGGGTAAGGAGTGCGTGATGGAATAGGTTCTCGGGTCTTGGGGATGGCCCCTTGCAAATCTCTCATACAGGTCACAGCCTCTTGTAGAGTAGAAGGCTTGTGTGACTTCACCAATCCATGTAGTGGCTCAAGCAACCCCTCTATGAATGTGTACACCCTCCTAGCATCCAACAAGTCTAGCACCATGACTGAAACCCTCAGGAATTCTGATATATAATGCTTTGGATGGCCTATCAGTCTGAGTTTGGTCAACTCCCTAAAGTGAGCCTCTGGATCCCTCCAATCAAAATGCTCCACCACTCTCCTTGTGAAATCCTCTGTAATATTCCTAATTAGCACCGCTAATTGGAATATTTGATTTTTGTATAGTTTTGCCGCCTATAGTTAATTAATAAATAAAAGTGAGAAAAAGGGGTCAACTCACTTTAATAAAATAAAGTACTTCCTAGTAGGAGCAACGTTGTGACTTAAAGAGAAGCCTTGGGGGTCCACACCACGTATGAGGAAGGCCTCACGTAGGCTCTAGAAGCAACTGCGCAGGCTTAGGAGGAGCACGTGGAGAGAGGGGACCACGTTAGGGTTTTGAGGGGAGCTAGCACTATAAAAGGTGGGAGAGCCATTCCATTTGGCATTATTGATATTGTTGATGATATTTTGAGTTAGACTTCTGTCTACTTGAGCACGCTGGCTGTTTAGTCGGTCTGCAGCACTGTTTAGTGCGACTGAGTGTCTCCGGTCGGAGATCTCACCCTTGGCCCCGGGGGACTTCGAGTGCCTGCTCGGGCAAGGTTTTTCTTCAGTCTTTAGTAGGAGATTTGCAGGTGTTTTGTTTCGGAGTTTTGCTGAGGAGCTGAGCTTCATTGGGTGACTGCGCAGTCCTTGGAGGGAGGACGCAGTTTGAGTTGGAGCTGTTTAGTGGCAGAGATTCCTGCAGGAGATTCAGGCCTATTCTGGTGTGGAGGTTCAACGTTTATCAGTTGGAGAGTTTCCTGAGGAGTTGTGGCCCCATTTCAGTCTATTTCAGTTGGTGTCTGCGCTGGTCCTGGAGGGACAACGTTTTTCTAGGAGGAGGGTTTCTGGGGGTGATTTTCGGAGGTGGTCCATTTTGTATATGGTTTCTGGGTTTTGTCTGGGGTGGTGAGTTCAGGTGGTTTGCCGATTTTCAGCTCATTCCGGCAAGGGGATCAACCCCTAGCTTCAGTTCATTCCAGCAGCAGCAGTTTACGGCAGTTCTTCCAGCAGTTGGGATGCAGTTTCTGTAGCAGCCATTTCCTGTTTTTCTGAGAGGGTTCTTCACTTGCCTTGAGCAAGGATAGGTGCATTTATTCTGATTATCCATTGTATCTCATTATATTCTCAGATTAATAAAATGGCTTAGCATTTCCGGCATTTTATGTGTATTTGCTTTATGTTCTATTTTCGGCATTTCCTATATTGTCGTATGCTTGTATTGCTGTCTATTTCCCATTCGGGATATTACAGTGGTATCAGAGCATAATTCTGGCTCAGCCTGTGGTCTTCTTGTACGAAGATCATACATGGGTTTTATTTGGATGCAGGAAACTATCAAGAGTTGCGGTACAAAAAACAGTGGAAAAAGGGCCAAAAATATAAAAAAGGGTCAAATTTTGAAGGTTGGAATTAGGAGAAACGTTTTCTGGGTTTTTCTGGGTTTTGGGCAAGGATCGCCTTCCCAAATTCCTAGAATTTTCTAAGTAGTTTTCGGTGGGTAAATCGGAGGTCGAAATTAAGCGAGCGGTGGTTTGCGCTGTCGTGCGATTTCTGAGAGCCTGTAGACACATAGCGAGAGGAAGCGCGATGGCGGTCGTGCGTGAGAGGAGATTTGAAGGCGCTCCCCAACACATGCGGGATGTGTCACGAGGGGGAGACTCGCTGCCCCGGCCACAGGGGTTAGGCAGGTAAGAAACCCCCGAGGGGTTTCGGTCAGTGAGGGATCGAGGCACATCCCACCATTTGCCGAGGAGCATGATGCCACTCAGCATATGGCATCACATACACCCACACGTCCTACCATGCCCACTTTTCTGGATGAAGACATAGGGGCAGGAGCACAGCGAGAGCCGAAGCCGGGCCACATGGGTGACTATTTTGCAGAGTACCAGGCATACGGGTAGGAGTTCATGGAGGCTCTCTCGTTCATAGACTTTGTCCAGCTCCGGCGTGATAGTAGACCTCACAACTTTCATAGAGGGAACAGGGGCTCACATGATGGGGGCTTACGACGCACAGTGGACAGATTCCATCTACCGACATTTGACGAGTCATCCAGGCACTCAGAAAAAGCTTGGGTGGACAAGTTGGATACCTCTTTCCAGCTTGACCGAGTATCGGAGAGGGAAACCATTAAAATGGTTACCTCGCACTTGGAGGATGAGGGAACACAGGATTGCAGGGAGTCCGAGGTTACACCTAGTGTGACACAGGATTCACTCTCATTGGATACCTCCTTGGCCGTGTCGATTGATGTGGTAGTGGAGAAGGTAGAGCCTACCTCAGTAGAGCCATCCATTGAAGTGATGACCGGAGTCGTGTCCGAGTCTTCAGGTGGTAGCAGCACACGACAGATGGGTGAGGCGATAGGAGATATATCCACCTTTGATGAGGCACTAGCAGGTACAGAGGTATTGGATGATGGTCACAGACAGCGGTGTCATCGGCGTCGGACAGAGCTTTGAGTTTTGAGAGAGAAGGCCACGTCAGTACGGGAGGCCATTTTGTTGCAGGACCAGGAGCTGGAGGATATGAGAGAGAGTGACTTGTGCCAAGTCGGCGGCCAAGTTGGTCCGCATTGGGGAACGATTGGATTCCCTGATGGTACAATCAGAGGGCACGTTGGAGCGTCAGATCATTCCCCTTCAGGCATGCATGGATGGGACTAGCAGTGTTGTTGGGTCATCTCTTCCCGTTGGAGAGAGAGAGGCAGAGCCACCTAGTCAGATCTCATATGTTGACTTGGATAGCGGTATGAGACGATCAGAGTTGCATAGGGTACAACATCCACATGTGGAGGTTGGATGGCGAGAGATTTTGAGTTGGTACTCGATGGAGCGGGCTATGGAGATAGTGATGGATTCGAGTGTAGCTCAGCAGGATTTTCTCTGCATGGGGAATACAGGAACCCCAGATTGGGATCCAGGTGGGATCACCTATCGTTTCCCAGGCAGGTCGGCTGACTATGTCTTGGAGAGTACAGTTGGCCTAGTAGTAGAGCATGTGCAGTTTCGGTCAGCTCCAGTGGCCAACCAGTTTATGGGCAGACTCCCTAGGTTGTCTTGGCATGACATTCATTCACGGGATCACGGGGTGGTCAGCACACCTTGGCAGGAGCTTGTCGGAGGAGGTGGCATTGGCAGGCCACCAGATGGCACCTTGTATGGGGCCAAGGATTCTTCACCTTTGTGTGGGGCACAGAGGACGCAGCGGAGCCGAGCAGTGGTGGTAACACTACTGACACTCAGGGAGATTCACTTCTCGGACCCCTTGAGGAGGATTTGCAGTGATGATCCATTTGTCGGCGGGTATAGTGATGCGACGGTGGACATGACGATACCGATTGGTGGTAGTCCGATATGTAGAGGCACAACTCTAGGACATCACATCCATGGATGTGTGGGAGCCTCTAGCAGTGATCAGTGGACTACCGGTGGACATGGAGCTACATGGTGGTGTACCGTAGTGTGTGGGACTGCATTGTGGAGTAGGAGTGCCCTACATCACATTGAGAGCACGCGGGGAGTGACAAATTCTTGGACACAGTCAGGGCACGAGACGTTACAGGGTGGTACAGCAGTAGCATGGGGTATCCAGCAGTATTCAGGGGTATGCCTTAGTGTGCAGTGGCATGTTGAGGAGTACATGGATGACCGGTGGCTTGCGAGGGCGTACGGCGCAACACAGCAGGGTCTTAGAGTATTGCATCCAGGGAGACTCACAGACAGGGACACTGGGCTTACCTTTGGGGGTATTTCACCCAGGATCGATGAGGAGACAGAGGAACGATACTTGATGGTATCTGTGGGGACTCACACATCCGACACTCTTCTACATCACTCATGGGCACAACTGATTTTGTTGTTGTCCTTTGGCACTTTGGGCATGAGCGGCAAGGTCCGTGAGGCACACCCAAGGTATTTGGATGGCCCTCAGCACACTAGGCGAGAGACTTCTCAGCAGTGGCACTGGGTCAGTACGCTAGTTGACAGCCACAGTTTAGGGGATGAGATGATCCTCTGCAGTGGTGGCACATTAGTCATTGCTGAGCCTACGCTTGGGGAGCAGGTCATGAGGGAGACATGCATCATTTTTCCCTCGGGGCATGTTGAGATCATGCATGAGCAAAGGATATTGGGTTCAGCAGAGGTAGCATCCCAGCATGCATCGGGACTCCAGACATTGTATCGACACTTCATCGAGAGGGTGGATGGCATATTCAATGCAGATGAGGTGGCGGAGGTAGAACAGGAGGGCATTCCTTCTGTATGCCAGGGTGAGGACTCTCTTTCATATGAGTCAATAGGATCAGTTGAGGTTGCTTCTGTGGAGCAAGAGCAGTTATGCAGGTATGATGACGGTAGATTGCAGCCGTATTACAGTGTGCAGGGTGAGCAGTCAGGGGACTGTATAGGAGATACTCTGGGTGATGAGTCACTTGTGACGCTTCAGCTAGAGCAGCACATGATGGAGCCTGAGTCAGCAAAGGAGGATACTATGGACATCAGGCATGACATTTCCTTGGGTGAGGTCCAGATGGGTGCCCACATTGAGCCTATGATGGATATGTGGCTAGCATTGGGGTCATCCTTTGAGGTGGAGCAGTCAAATGCACAGACACCGAGTACCGTGACAGCAGCTACAGATCCATATCCTTTGGAGATGTTGGAGGTAGATGTGATAGTTTGGCAGTGGGAGATGATTACGGGTTGGCGGCAACCTTCCAGGCATGTTCCACATGCAGTTGTTGTTGCTACATTAGATGCTTCCTCCAAGATGGACTGGCGGGAGATCATGAGTTGGTACCCTCTTGATGGTACGGTATTCTTCGTAGGGAGCACAGTGGAGCAAGGGCCCTTGGACATAGTAGATGTTACAGATCCCAGTCGGCAGGAGGGCACCAGTTGTCGTTACTTCAGGACTCCTTCCCAATTTCAGGAGAGCAGGATCAGCATGGGATCGAGTCATGACTTGGATTGGAGAGAGGTGATGAGTTGGTATGCAGTTGGAGGGGTAGCATATGCAGCTACAGGTACAACGCAGCAGGAGCCCAGGAGCATTGATGCTTATTGGTGGTCTCCACCTCTTAGAGCATTAGTCATAGCCAGAGGCAGTGCACAGTCCGAGCCGTGGGACTTGGGCGATTATTGGCCATGGTGGCGATGGGATCCGGGGGGATTATTGGTTGACTGGTACTGTGAGAGGCTAGTTTGGGATCCTGGCATTGAGATATCCCTTCGTATCAGGGTGATGCAGGAGACAGAGAGGTTTCAGTGGGACCCAGGCACATTTTGCAGTATCGGTGGGGAGCATCAGCGAGAGAGTAGGCTTGTTCCAGCGTTGCTTGAGGACAAGCAATTTTTGCCGGATGAGGATGCCACTTGGGAGAATGAGA
The DNA here is from genome assembly GCA_034641835.2 of Pinus albicaulis. Lineage (NCBI taxonomy): Eukaryota > Viridiplantae > Streptophyta > Pinopsida > Pinales > Pinaceae > Pinus > Pinus albicaulis. The sequence goes on along the minus strand of MU968480.1, from coordinate 18,907,315 downwards.
AGATTTTGCAGCATCCATCACTTCAGTTGCTTGAGGACAAGCAACATTTTGCCGGGGGAGACTGTAATATTCCTAATTAGCACCGCTAATTGGAATATTTGATTTTGTATAGTTTTGCCGCCTATAGTTAATTAATAAATAAAAGTGAGAAAAGGGGGGCTAACTCACTTAAATAAAATAAAGTGTTTCCCTAGTAGATGCAACGTTATAACTTAAGCGGGAGACTTGGGGGTCCACACCACGTATGAGAGGAGGCTCACGTAGCCTCTAGAAGCTTCTGCGCAGGCCCATGAGGAGCACGTGGGAGAGAGAGGGACCACGTAGGGTTTAGAGGAGGGCCAGCGTTATAAAAGGAGGGAGAGCTATCTCATTTGGGGATTATTGATATTGTTGATGATATTGAGCTAGACTTTTGTCTACTTGAGCACGCTGGCTGTTTAGTCGGTCTGCAGCACTGTTTAGTGCGACTGAGTGTCTCCGGTCGGAGATCTCACCCTTGGCCCCGGGGGACTTCGAGTGCCTGCTCGGGCAAGGTTTTTCTTCGGTCTTTAGCAGGAGATTTGCAGGTGTTTTGTTGGGAGTTTTGCTGAGGAGCTGAGCTTCATTGGGTGACTGCGCAGTCCTTGGAGGGAGGACGCAGTTTGAGTTGGAGTTGTTCAGTGGTAGAGATTTCTGCAGGAGATTCAGGCCTATTCCGGTGTGGAGGTTCAGCGTTTATCATTTGGTGAGTTTCCTGAGGAGTTGTGGCCCCATTTCAGTCTATTTCAGTGGGTGTCTGCGCTGGTCCTGGAGGGACAGCGTTTTTCTAGGAGGAGGGTTTCTGGGGTGATTTTCGGAGGTGGTCCATTTTGTATACGGTTTCTGGGTTTTGTCCGGGGTGGTGAGTTCAGGTGGTCTGCCGATTTTCAGCTCATTCTGGCAAGGGGATCAGCCCCTAGCTTCAGTTCATTCCAGCAGTAGCAGTTTACGGCAGTTTCTTCCAGCAGCTGGGATGCAGTTTCTTGTAGCAGCCATTTCCTGTTTTTCCGAGAGGGTTCTTCACTTGCCTTGAGCAAGGATAGGTGCATTTATTCTGATTATCCATTGTATCTCATTATATTCTCAGATTAATAAAATGGCTTAGCATTTCCGGCATTTTTATGTGTATTTGCTTTATGTTCTATTTCCGGCATTTTCTATATTGTCGTATGCTTGTATTGCTGTCTATTTCCTATTGGGGATATTACATCCTCATAGGAAGTCACATTGGCATGCCCCAGAGTGGACAAGCCGTGAAACCACCAGTCATGTACGTATCCCTCCAAATGTAACGTATCCATTTTAATGGCTTGCAATTCCATCATCATGTTGAGCTGGAAATAGGTATCCAGCTTCTCCACCCAAGCTCGAGTTGTGCACTTGGTAGTGCCATCATATGTGAAGTACATCCTCCCAATAGTGTGTTGCAACTCGGAGCTCTGCGTGCCCTAGCCTCCATAATTCCTTCCCTTCTCATTTTGCTTGAGCTGACAATAGTCTCTAAAAGATAGGGTTTCCTTGAAATCTTCCCCCATGGATTGCCACTCCCTGAAATACTTTCCCATGGGCATATGGTCATTTGATCCACCCTGCTCACTAGGTGTTAATGGTAGAAAAGAAGGCAGCGTGGTCCTAGTTGGCCCACTAGAGGCTGATGTGTGAGTAGTCTGTGAAGAGTGATCATACTGTTGGGAGGCCCCAGAATTCTCCCCAAATAAGAAGTCTAGGTGGATGCTCCGGTCCTAGTTTTGCTGCTTGATCTCATCCAACATCTCTTTCTGCCCCTTCGCTAAATCATTCAGGGCCTTCAAGAGGCTGTCAAAGGCCATCTCCTCCTTGCTCTTGGGTTCCACCATATCCTCTACTACTACAGCCTTCGCACGCTCCTCACCGTCTTGATGTAATCTCTAACTCCCTCTCCCTCCTTCGGTACCTATGTCTCATGTAGATGATATTTTGTCTGTCCTCCTCACTCATAGAAAAGTACCCCACGGCTGAGCCAAGATCTTAACTAGAATACCACTGTAATGTTCCAAACTAGGAAACACAATGATATACAAAGCAAACAACAAATTCAACAACAAAAAATTTTAAACTTTAGTGCACACCCACAACAAGATGGAAATATGAAAGCAGTTGAGCCATTTTATTATATAACTGGAGCAATATTACAAGAATGTGGAATGAATGCACCTGAGCTTGCCTCGAAGGCAAGCATAGCAAAGCCCAAGTGATAAAATGACAAGCTCAAATGATGCTAATAGCTGTCCAAATGATGCTCTGCGTTGTCCCTACAAAACTACACTGTCTCTTGCAAATATGCTTCAAAAAAACACCACCTCTACTGCTCAAAAAATTCCACCAAATTCATCCCAAGTTCCTCAAGCAAAACCCACCAAAACCCAGAAAGGGTTTGGCCTGGTTTTGACCCACAAAATTCATCCCCCAAAAGCTCCATGTCCTCCTCTTCCTGTTGAAAGGTACGGCCTGCTCGTACACCAGAGAAACTCCACCCAAACCACTCCAAAATAGCGGCAAATCACTGCCCAAATGTTTCCCTTATCTCTCCTGGAAAGTTCCAGCCTCACCAAGCAAACCTCCAACTCCCACGTGTGCCCAGGAGCTGCAAATTCGTTCCAGATTGTAGTTGTCACCTCTTGCTCCAAAACTCCACCAAAATTCTGCTATACCCCTGAGCTTCCTTCACTAAAATTCCTTTGGAAATTGCTTCCCAGAAGACAACTGAAATGACCCACATGTGAGCTCGTCCTGCGTCCTCCTGAAACACGAACTAGCTGGGAAAAAAATATGAATGTAAGTGTTGAGATCTCCTGCTGATCTCCTCCAGACTGGTGTGACAAATCCTCTCTAGGGTGGCACTCAAAGTCCCCCAAAGAAAGGGTGAGTTCTCCACTCGGAAAACCCGTGCTAAACAACAAGTGACTTGGCTAAACATCTCGAGCAACCAAGATGAGTTCGATGTGCAAAAAGATACAAATGAGGTTGAGCTCTTCCCTTTAATAATTTCATGGGCCTTCCTTCCCACGTGGGCCCGTCCACTTAGCCATTTGACTTCCCTACTAAGCTTTTCGAACTATTGATTTGGCTAAGTGTGTTTTTCCTCATGTAGGTGGCCCCCACCTTCCACTAACAAAATATACGGCCTCCTTTTACCTTCCTAAGTCTTTCCCCAAAATTGAGTGGGTCCCATAGCCTCCAAAATTATCCCAAAATTGTGGAAATTAAATTTGTACCAGAATAATTTAGGAAGGGACATTACATGCCCATTCAAAGATTGGTAAGGGTACTGAATTGTCCTTGCTGTGTAAATTAGTATTACACGGAATTCTATTGCAGCAACCGATGGAAAATCTTCTATTTGTTATTTTACTTAACAAATTATTTACTGTGTTCTACTAGCAAATATCAAAATCCATTCACTACGACCTACACAATTAAACTGCGGAAGAAATACAAGTGAGGAAACAAATCTGAACACACATATATCACACAACCATCCGACACAATTGTTTTTGGACTAATATCCCCGAAAAAACCCAATGTGGGAAAACCGGTGCAGCAAATCTGAGGGTTTATGTTATTATGCAGTAAATTATGAGTACAAATCTATGATTGACAAGACTTTCAAATCATACAGAGAAAATGACAGAAGAGATCTCGTGAGACAAAACTCACTCCTCCACGGGAAACTAGAACTGATTTGCACCAAAGCTCAATTGCCCTCTATTGCTTCTGCCCAGTGAATGTGTCACCTACGCTGGCTCTGTGCTGCAATTACGGCTGCCCTTCTGCCTCTGCGTTGGTCTCACTGCTGGCTAGAAACTGAAGCCTACTGGCCCTCCAGAAAATTTCTCTGGGATCTGACTCTGACTCTGCGCTGTCTCCTCAGCAAGAAAACGACTTTCCCTATAACTTGGCGCAGTAACTGCGTCAGCAGTACGTCACTGGCTCTATGCGTTGATGCTGTGGCTCTCTCTATCTCTGCTGCTAAGTACTCTCCGGCTCAGGAAACCTTCCAATCGGTAATAGTGCCCCTCACTACAATCAAGAATCACTTAGATCTCTGAATTTCGTCCGAGCACTTGCTCTGTCAAAAAAATTCGATCTCTAGATTCTTTGTGTCTTCACAAATAGGGTTTTCAAATGAACTTCAAGTCCTTATAATCTTCTCGTTGAGGATTCAACAGTCTAGATTAGATCTCTAATCAACAGCGAAGATTAACGTTTGACTTGATCCATTTATTCTAGATCATTCTCACTCATATTCTATTCATACACTTTAATTATTTTATTTTCCTAAGTTTTGACATAGAGTCCCTTTAAAAATAATTAATTATTTCTATAGAATACAATTCGAGTGGAATTTTACCAAACGCTTTCTGGATTATTTAGAATACAAGTATCTAAGCCTCTCCACAAAATTTGATATTTAGAGCACATATGATGCTACTCCAAATCAACACTTCCTCTTAGCAAGGAATGTGCTCTAACAATATGCCCTGCTGCATATTGTTCTAACTCGAAAGCATCTCCCTCTACATTGTTGATGTTTGACTCTTCTGCCCATCAACTCTACGCAAATGTTGCATCTATACTGCTGCTGAAGCCTGACACTGCCACTGTCAACACTGCATCTGTACTGCAACTCCCTCTGAATTTTGCATCCGTGCTGCTAATGACTCTGCCATTGCCAACTGCTACTGCACTGCAACACAGTTTCTTATTGCAATTAGAAAAAAAAACATTCAAACTGAACAAAGTGTTTAGCATGATGCATCTCGGTGATGAAGATCTGACTGTTGCTAGCCTCTGCGCTATCCCTCTGAAGCTGCTACTCTGCACTGCATCCCTTTGTGTTGTTGCAACACTACTCTGCGTTGCTAACCACTGCGCTGTCCCTTCTCACTCCTCTACATAAACTACTACCCATCCATCCTGCTACTTCTTTTTTTGGGCTCCTGTAGCAAGGTGATGATCTGATAGGTGGACTCCTCAAGGATTCTGCCCAATCTTACAGATCTCTGGGTCTACAACTCAAAATTAGCCCACCTCCCTCTTGGAGGTATATGAGCAATCATCACAAACTCCTCCTCCTTTATCTTCGTTACTTCGGCCTGAGGATCATGCTTTTCATCCTTGTCCTTCTTTCTAAGAGGACAATGTGTGGCATAATGTCCCATCTCGCCACACCAGAAGCATTTGATATTTGAAAAATCCTTCTGCCTCCTTCATTGCTCTTGCTGCCCCTTCCATGCAAGGGCCGCATTTTCTTCCTCCTCCTTCTTGATCTTCGAACTGTTGCTACTGCCGCCCTCAAGTTAACACTTGAGTAAGTCTCTCTGCATCTCTTCTTGCTGAAGAGCTGCCCACATTGACTCCCATTTCAGCAAGTTCTCTTTGCCCATGATGCTCTGGACAAGGAGTTGGTAATCCTCAGACACTGAGTTGATGGCCAATCTGACCATATTTTTGGCCTTAGGAGCTACTCCAATGGATACCAACTTATCTTGGTTTTCCTGAAGTCTAGACAGGGACGGATCAATACGCTCTCCCTTTTGCATCCTGGTGGTGCGCATTTTCTCCTTCAAAAACATCTTCCATTACTCGGAACACCCTTGATACAACACCTCAAGCCCATCCCACATCTCCTTGGTTGTCCCTTTGCAAGAGATGTGTGAAACGATGTGATCCCTCACTCCATAGAGGATCAACCGCTTTGCTTTCGCCATATTCTTCTTGAAGGCTCGTAATGGTGTTGCATCCACTGGTTCAACCTAAGAACTATCGATAAAGTGCTTGAGGTCATGCTCATCTAGAAGGAAGGAGATCCTTGCCTTCCAGATTACATAGTTGGAGGCAACCTCCCACTGATCCTGGTCACGCAATTCGTTGGTGGCCATCTCACCCAACTGTTGTCGATCTACTGCATCTCATGTTGAGATTTGTGGATTGTTGGGGTAGCTTCGAATGTGCTCTAGCTCTCAAAATTTCTGGAGGGACTATAGCACATCAGATTTCCAAGACCCAGAAATGGATTTGAGAAATTCCATCCAGTTTGGGAGAAGATTAATTAATTAATATTTTTACTTAAGGACCCTAAGTCTAACTTAGGAAAATTAAAATGTTAAAGGTAATTAATTTAAACATGTGATGGAAATGACTTAAGTTACACGGATCAAGCTTTCTTTTAATCTTAGTCGTCGAATCAAGATTAGATCATGGTCGTTGGTTTCCCAACAAGAAAAGTATAAAGGAAAGGCTTGGGGTGAGTTAGAGAACACACACACGAAGGCAGAGAACTGAGACTAAGCTCGAATTCTAGGGAATGGTTTGCTAAGAATTTCCAGAAGTGTTTCAGCTGCAGCTAGGGGTAGTATTGGCTAAGGGGATGATTTGATCCCAGAGCCAAGAGTCAGCAAGAGGTAGAGAAGCAGCAACCAGGAGTAGTGCAGAGAAGCGGAGGCTACACAGCAGCTATGCAGCGCAGAGGGTTTCAGCCGCTATGCAAGTGCTACACAGGCCCAGAAAGGTCAGCGCAGAGGCAATAGGAGGCCATCCAGGCTTACACAGGGCCATCCAGGTCAGCGTAAAGACTGCGTCACCCAGCCTGGGGTTATGCAACCCTCTCCTGTGCAGCGCAGGGGCATAAGCAGGCCAGCATGGTTGACGTAGGAAACTTCAGAGCAGTGCTGGAGTTTCTAGAGGCTGAAAGGGATTGAGTTTTGTAAATCCTGTTTGAGGTGCGAATCAGTCCAGTTTTCCGTCTCTGGAACAGCAGGTATTGCTGCAAATCTTATATTTCTCTATTGGGTTAACTAGTAAGGTGCCCATATTTGTTGTTCTTAGATTCTACATAATAAGATAAACTCTCCAGCAGCCAAAAGACCGGTTTTTCCCACATTGGGTTTTTCTGGGGACAGTTGTTCAGAAAATATTGTGTGTCACTTCGTCTATGTGCATGTATTATGTTAGATCCGAATCTGTGAAATATGTTAATGTGATTACTTCAATGTTAATGCTGAAATTTCAGATTAATAACTTAATTAAGTAGGAGAAGTATAACCAGATTTAACAGTAGGGTTTCTGCATAAGTAATATTCAGAAATTTTCACATGATATCAGAGCGATTAAAGATCTAGCAGGATCACCAGCGGAAGACTGAAGGATCCTTGCTGTAGAAAGCAGCAAAGAAATAAACAACAGCCGCAGAAAGCCAGACCAGAAGGGACAGCGCAGCAGCAGAGGAGAGCATATCCACGCAGAGGCCAGAGGGACGCAGTCCTTATGCAGTCTCCACGCAGGCCCACGTACTTACTGCGCAGAGACAACGCTGACACTGTCTTCTCACACAGAGGCCAGCCAGGGTGACGCAGTCCTGAAGCCGTTGTTGATCCAGTGTGCTGGAAGCAGTGCTACAGAGTTTCAGTAGTTGCTAGTGGGGTTAAATTTCCGAAGATTCAAAATGTAGCCTGAACACTAGTTGACAAAGAGTGGGAGGAGAACAACTTCTCGGAGGATTTCCAGCCAAAGAAATCTGTAGATCGATTAGAGGATCGAAGAGAGCTGATTCGTTGTGTCTGCCAGATTTCCAAGGAGGAAATCAATTGTCAGAGGGAACAAAGGGTGCCTTTTTCGCCAAGAACCCTAGATTCGAGCTTCAGTTGAGAAGCGGGGAGAGGAAGAATCTGTTCCGACAGAGCAAATCTGAGCAGATGGCACCTCATGGACTACGTGATCAGGATAGGTTCGACAGTTTGTCCAACTTTGCAGTCTGGAAGGTCAGAATCTTGGTGGTCATGGAGGCATACGGTCCGAGGGAGCATGCAGAAAAAGTCCTGGCCAAGCCAACCGATACCCTTCTCCTAGCGAAGCATAATGAAGCAGTGGCACATGCCAAGCGCTTCATCATGGATGGGGTTAAGGATCATGTTGTCGCACATATAGTCGATAAAAAGACGGCTAATGAGATGTAGAAATCCATAACCGCCCTATAAGAGGGTAGATCTGTCCAGAGGAGAATGCTTCTGGACAAGCAGATGCAGTTATTCATGATGGCCAAGAGAGAAGAAATTGAGCCCTTCCTTTTTAGACTACAGGCGATCAGGGATCAATTGACTGCCATGGGAATGAAAGTGGAGGATGATGTCAAGGTGAGGACTGCAGTCAATGCGGTCACAGAGGACTGGGAAACTTTTGTCCAAAAAATCTTAGGCAAAGTGGACCTTCCCAACTGGCACAATATGTGGGTGATCCTCCGTAAAGAAGAACTCTGTCAGTTCACCAAGAGGCAGCATTGCACCGAATCCAGCAAGGTGAAGAAGGAAGAGGAAGAAGATGTAGCCTTAGCATCAAAGAGGCAGCAACGGAGAAAGAAGCCTAATCTATCTAAGATCAAGTGTTTCCAGTGTGGCGAACTAGGACATTTTGCCAGCAATTGCCCTCAGAAGAAGAAGGACAAGGAAGCTTCCACCCCTAAGGCTGCTATGGCAGACGATGGCTCCGAAGATGACGTGGACATGAGCGCTTATGTACCTCTAGAGAAGAGGTGGGGCGACATGGATCTGTAGAGCAGCTACAGAGTGGTGGCGGGATCCTTGAGTAGCCCAGCTCTTGGATCACATCCGTGCTACGCGAGCCTTAAGACAGTAGCGGGACAAGTGGAGCAGTTGGTGCAGAGAATCAAGGACAGAGCAGAGGCAGAGCTAGATGCTGAGAGGGAGTAGCGCAGTGCAGATGTAGCAATAGCGTAGCAGCGCAGCACTGAGGGGGTTTGATGTCACTTCAGCAGCATAGTGCAAGTTGGCTTACGCAGAGAAGAGTTGCAGCAACGCAATGGCTTTAGGAGGACAACGCAGAGCAGCAGCCTACAGAGCTTCAGTGATGAGGATGCAACCCAACTGACTTGTCTGTCAAAGATTGGGCAGGAGTCTTCAATTTTTTCTCTCAGCAACTGAGTTGCAGTGCAGCAGTTGGCAGCACGATGTAGTAGATTGAGAGGGAGTTGTAGTACAGATGTGGTAGTGGCGATGACAACGTCATGGGCAGTAGTACGGGAGAGTAACAGTAGTGCAACGATGAAGGGTAGCAGGCCAAGCATCAACACAAAGACCCACACCAAAGATCAGTGCAGAGCTTCGGGGTGAAGCAGTGTTGCGCTAGAGCACTTTCCTAGCTAAGAGGAAGTGTTGAGATTTGTGGATTGTTGGGGTAGCTTTGGATGTCCTCTAGCTCCCAAAATTTGTGGAGGGACTAGAGTACGTGTGATCTCCAAGACCTAGAAAGGGAGTTGAGAAATTCCATCCAGTTTGGGAAAAATTAATTAATTAATATTTTTAATTAAGGACCCTAAGTCTAATTTAGGAAAATTAAAATATTAAAGGTAATTAATTTAAACATGTGATAGAAATGACTTATGTCACACGGATCAAGCTTTCTTTTAATCTTAGTCATCGAATCAAGATTAGATCACAGTCGTTGGTTTCCCAACGGGAAAAGTATAAAGGAAAGGCTTGGATTCAGTTGGAGAACACACATACGGAGGAAGAGCACTGAGACTAAGCTGGAATTCTAGGGCGTGGTTTGCTAAGAATTTCCAAAAGTGTTTCAGCTACAGCAAGGGGTAGTATTGGCTAAGGAGATGATCTAATCTCAGAGCCAAGAGTTAGCAAGAGGCGAAGAAGCAGCAACCAGGAGTAGTGCAGAGAAGCAGAGGCTACGCAGCAGGTGTGCAGCACAGAGGATTTCAGCCGCTATGCAGGCCCAGAAAGGGCAGCGCAGAGGCAGCAGGAAGTCATCCAGGCTTACGCATGGCCAACCAAGGCAGCGTAAAGACTGTGTCACCTAGTCTGGGGTTACGCAGCCCTCTCCTATGCAATGCAAGGGCATAAGCAGGTCAGCAGGGTTGACAGAGGCAGCTTCAGAGCAACGCTAGGGTTTCTAGAGCTAGGTTGCGGGGAAGCTTCAAACCCCCTTCGTTCCCGTTTCCGAAACGCGCTCCGTGCGGGAGCGTTTTGGAAACGCTCGGAAACGCGCTCTCGAAAACGCTTCCTGAGGGGAGCGTTTTCGGAAGCGCGTTTCCGAACCTGTTAAAACGCTCCCTGCCTTTTCGGGAGCGTTTCAGGAACCGCTCGGGAGCGAACGCTCCCTGAGCGCTTCCGACGTTTAAAAAACGCTTCGGGAGCGTTTTTTAAACGTCGAAAGCGATCGGGGAGCGTTCGCTCCCGAACGCTCCCCGGAAAAAAAAAACGTTTCCCGCCGCGCGGAAATTTTTTTATGTGAAAAATCGAATTGTTTAAAAGGGGGGGGGGTTCATTTTAGTTTTTATTGTTTGTTAACTGTTAAGAGAGAGAGAGCAAGAGTTGAGAGAGCAAGAGTTAGAGAGCGAGAGCAAGATTTGAAGGAGAGCTTCTAATCCAATTTAGTATTTTCTAGGATGAATTTGTAGATTGTTAAATTGTTTCAAAATGAAAACTTGAATTTTTCTTGAATGTTGCATTTTATTGGATTTAAAATTTAAAAAATGAATTGTTTTTTTCCTATGTTGCATTTCCTATTCCCATTTGGCATTTTTCCATTTGTTTTGCAGGCTAGAAACTTGAAACTTGTTTCCATCATGGCTATATGGCTAGGGATTTTCCTCATGTTGGTTCCTTTCTTTGTGATAATGGTGTTGGAGAGTGCTAGAAGAAAGAGGCAAATCAGAGAAGAGGAGGATGAAGAGGAGGGTTATGGTCGATCTGAAGAAAATCTTGAAGAGGAGGAGGATTATGCTGAGGAGGAAGTGGGGAGGGGAGAACCTGAGAACATAGATTCCCTAACTAAACAAGACCAAACTCCTTTGTGGAAATATGTTCAGAAAATGGAAGGAGGGAAAGGTGGTGGAACCACTAAATTTATTTGCCCCCATTGCAATAAACAATACCATGGTTCATACACCCATCTGAGAAGGCACCTTTGTGGGATAATGCCAGGGGATGGAACTAAAAATCTTGGAATCAAAGTTTGTGTTTTTGTGCCAGCACCACAGAGAGAGATATATAGGAAGGAAGAGGGGGTTGCCCTACAAAGATCATCTAAAAGATCTAGGGGTTTCATTGATTCAGGCCCAACACATCATGGACAAACAAGTTCAACTTCCACCCATGCCAGTGGTTTTGGAAGCAGTGGCACTGGATTAAGGCGTAGAACCATATCCGATTTCCTGGACGAAGGGTGTAGGAATGATGTGGATTCAAAAGTTTACCGGTTTCTATATGCATGTGGGGTGCCATTCAATGTTCTTCGCTCACCTTATTGGCATGAAATGGTTTCTGCCATTAATGATGCCCCTAAAGGATACAAAAGCCCTGGGTATGACAAGGCCAGAACCGTGGGTCTTGATCATGAAAGAGCTAAAATAAATCATTCTTTGGCTAGAATGACAGGTTCGTGGAATGAGCATGGGTTGTCCATTGTCTCTGATGGATGGACCAATGTAAAAGGAAAACCATTGATAAATGTTTTGGTTGTGTCGGTTAGTGGTGCAGTCTTCCTGGCAGCTTATGATTATTCAGATAAATTCAAAACCGGCATTAACATTGCAGAACCATTACTTGATATAATTGAAAAGACTGGCCATACAATGTCATACAGGTCATCACTAATAATGCTGCTAACTGTAAGGCAGCAGGAGCAATTATTGAGGATAAATACCCCAACATTTTTTGGTCTGGGTGTTTGGTTCACACAATGAACCTTTTGATGCATGATATCATCAAAAACAAACAACCTCAATTCAAATGGCTTGGTGATTTGTACAAGAGAGGTAGAAAAATGATAAAATTTATTACAAATCATAGCAATACCCATGGGCTTTTCCGTACTCACTCCAAATTGGAGTTGTTGAAAATAGCAAAAACTAGATTTGCTAGCTATTACCTCACCTTCAGGCACCTTTTGAAGGTAAGAGAGTCATTGGCTGCAATGGTATCAAGCCCACACTGGCAGCTATTAAAGGACGGGGCAGCAACAATAGTTGACAGGCAAGGTTTCGAACATGTGGAGGAGACCGCCCTGTTTTGGGCACGTGTGAGGGAAATTTTGAGTTTTACCAAGCCCATTTATAACATGATTCGCTTTGCAGATACTGATAAACCAGTGATTGGAGAGGTTTATGAGCAGATGTATAGCATGTTGGGGCAAATAAAAGATATTGTTAAGGATAATGATCCCAACTTGTATGCTATGATTCATGACTGTGTGTGTGCACGGTGGAATAAACTCAATGTTCCACTACATGCTTTGGCATATATCCTTATGCCAAAATATTACTCTCCATCTTGGTTGGGCCAACCTGCACCTGGAGGTGGGGTTAGGGTGAAACCTCACACAGATCCAGAGGTACAAGAGGGGTACATGAAGGCATTGGACAAGTTGGTACCCGACAAGGAAGAGTGTGCTAGATTGCGCCTTGAATTAGGCAAATACTTCAGTTGCACTACTAACTTTGGTTCTTTCCATGCAATGGAAGACAGGGACAGATTTGATGCTCTCACATGGTGGGAAGCATATGGCGGCATGGGACTTTTGCCAAAGTTGGCTAAAAAAGTTCTCTCACAGGTTGTGAACACTTCTTCTGCAGAGAGGTGTTGGAGAACCTACAGCTTTATACACAATGTGAGAATCTGAATGAAAATCGAGCTGAAAGCTTGGTTTATGTGCATTATAACTTGAGGTTGTTGAGCCATTACTGTGATTGGGAAAATGAGGATCAATCATACAGAGTCTGGGACCACAACCCAGAGGATGATAATTTGGAGGACGGCACGTTACATCTAGAAGAATTGGAAGCAGAACTTTATAGGGATGATGATGAAGCATCAGCAGCACCGCCACACACAGGGCCAATCCCACCATCTACTGGTAGCAGTGCGGGTGCCAGTGCCAGTGCCACTCCTCGATATCACACTGTTGTTCCTTTGCAGATCCGCCTCCACCTTCTAGTCGTGGTCGTGGTACTCCCGAGAGTACTAGAAGACCAACATTTCCTCGTGGCTCACAAAAATTAGACATTTCTCGTGGGCGTGGCAAGGGGCCAGCCAGATAAAATAGATTTGTTGTTTACTAGTCTTTTCTATTTGTTGTTGACAGTTGAACAGTTGAAACTTGACTCTTTCCGATTTCATATATTTAATGACAATTTAAGTTTGAAGTTTGAATTTGAAAGGTGAAACTTTGAAGTTGGCATTTATAAGTTTACTGTTTACAAGTCATTATGAATTATGAATATGATGCTTCATGAAAGTTATATGGTGATCAATGAATCAATGATGATAAATGTTATATAATATCAATGATGATAAATGTTATATTGAATTTTGAAATCAATGAACAATGATGGATAAATGTTATATATCAATGATGATAAATGTATATTGAATTTTTGAAATCAATGAATCAATGATGATAAATGTTAGATATTGAAATTTGAAATCATCGATGATAAATGTTATATATCAATGATGATAAATATTATATATTGAATTTTGAAAGCTTGAAACCTTCAGATTGATGATTTGCGAGACTCAAGAGCCAATATGTTGTATGCTTCCAACTCGTGGGCGTGGTTGATGAAGATTATAACTTCTAGATGATTGATGTTATATGATTCAATCTATGTTTTTATGTTTTTTATGTCTAATTCATCATTCTACATGTTTTTGTTGACATATATGCATCAAAATATTAAAAATATTAATATATATATATATATAAACGCTCCAGACCGGAAGCTTTTAAAAATGGCGCTCCACGCTTCGCTCCCACTCCCGCTCCCGCTTCCAAGTAACCTTGTTCTAGAGGCTGAAAGGGGTTGAGTTCTGTAAATCTTGTTTGAGGGTGTGAATCAGTCCAGTATTCTGTCTCTGGAACAACAGGTATTGCTACAAATCTTATATTTCTCTGTCGGGTTAACCAGTAAGGTGCCCAGATTTGTTGTACTTAGATTCTACATAATAAGATAAACTCTCCAGCAGCCAAAAGATCGGTTTTCCCGCATTGGGTTTTTCCGGGGACAGTTGTCCAAAAAATCTTGTGTCACTTTGTCTATGTGCATGTATTATGTTTAGATCTGAATCTATAAAATCTGTTAACATGTTTACCTTGATGTTAATGCTGAAATTTCAGATTAATAACTTAAAAGTAGGAGAAGTATAACCAGATTTAATAGTAGGGTTTCTGCATAAGTAATATTCAGAAATTTTCACATCTCACCCTCTATGTAGTTGGCTTTACGCAATCCTTGTGGGTCAAGCCACAAAATCTGTTGCTACTGCACAGGGAAACTAAGTTTCTTGGGAAAGAAACTCACTGAGGTCAAAAATCCCCAAGCCTGTGTTTCAGCTATGCTTTATGACGCTCTGCACTAACAATCACTGTTGCACAATCAATTGTGTCCCTCCGGCTATTGATCTGCTGCGTTGCTCCGTCTGTCATGGACAAACTGCAATCTGGAAAATCCTACCTCTTTGTCGACGCACTCAGAGAGAGATTTCATTACAGCTACTAGCCCTCCTGGCTTGGACTGCGCAATCTTCTGGGAGATCGATCTGCTGCTTCTGCATCTCTTTGATCTCGGCTTCACAAACACTAGATCTATTGGATTTGTTCTTTGTCTCGCCTGCACTCAGCTTAAACAAGCCCTGATACCATGTAAAAGCTTCAGGAGGTCGAGTTTTCTACAGGCAGGTTGTTCGTGGATTGCTTGTGGAGGAAGGATAATTACCTTCAATAATTTTGCCCATATTTCCTGCTGTGGATTTCCAGTTTCAGGCATCCAGATTGTACTCAGAATTCACGGTTGCGTGATAATACAAACCCTCATTGCTGCACTGGTTTTCCTAATTTGGGTTTTTCCGGGGACATTTGTCCAAAAATAATTGTTTCATATTTTATGTGTGTGCTAGTATTTCCTCAGTTTCTAGCGTTATTTTCCGCAGTTTATTTTTGAAAGTTGTAGTGTGTTTATTTCGATATTTTCGTACCAATAAACTAAATAATTAATTTATCAGTGAAGAGAAATAATACCAGTTGTTGCAATAGGATTTTAGTAGTGAAATTTTCACAATGCCCATAAGAAAAACTAAGTTTTTATTAGGTGTTACAAGAAGAGGAATCATCCAAGAGGTCTCAAGTAAGACTTCAAGAGGAATCTTTACAATGTATGAGGCTTCTCAAGCTCTAGATCACCTTCTTGAAAGTCAAAATCAGAAAATGAGGAATGTACAATGACAAAGCTCTCAAGATTAAAGAAGTTAAGTGTCTCTTGATGTATCAAAGCTTGGCTTCCAAAGGTGAATGAAAGGTTGCACAAGACAAGGAGCTACTCCTCCTCAAGTGCCCACGGCTTTGCCAAATTTGCATCCCTCCTCTTTGTCCATGGCCCTATTACCCACCACTTCTGGGTAGCATACATAGGAGAAAATTTTTATCCTAGATGGTCCTCAGCCGGCAACCAGCAACCCCTTGAAGCCGCCAAATAGCTTGATGTACCATTTTTTCCACCACCTAAGCCAGCTATGTGATCCCTCAACCACTTGCCATGAATGTATGTTTGAAGGTGGGCCTTCCGACCCCAAAGGTATGACTTTTCATTGGTATAGTTGAGTAATTTTCCATACATGTCATGGGCACTTTTGGACATAGTTGATGGGGGGATTCGGAAGAAAGATTGGGTTAGGTTTATAGTCTTGTCTCAATTGCCTGATTACATGGTTAATCTTGTATCCAAGTCATGTGGGATCTCCTTTACTGACCATTCAGCTTTTGGGTTGGCACTACATGGGAAATACCGATTTTGCTCGTGTGGTCTCACTTCTTGTACCACCTACATCACTCCCCTTCCACTCATTTTAGCCTCATTCATCTATTTTCCCATTCGGGTCAACATGTGTCCACTAGGTCCACATAGTGTTACCCTCCCCCTCCTCTTGTCCATACCTCGGGTCAGGCCTAGAACGATGCCCCAGAGGTTGATGCAGCTAAAAAGAAAAGTAAAAGCATAATTTGGCCACTCTCAACAAGAAATGTACCACAAAACGCAAAATATAGTTGGGACATACAAATTTAGCACGTGGGCAAAAGCGAAACATGAGCTCTACCTCTTACCCATGGCCATCACTGTAATGTTCCAAAATAGGAAAAACAATGTTATTGCAGAAAATAATAAATTTGCACCATAGAAATTTTAAGCAATGCAGTAAATACCCAGAACAATCAAATTCATGGAAGTAGCTAGGACAATTTATTATAGAAATGGGCAAGAGTACAAATATATAGAAGAAATGCACTTGGGCTTGCCTTTTTGGCAAGCGGAGAAAAACCCAGGTAAGACAATGATAAACCAGAAACTGCCCAGTGAAGGCTCTGCCCTGTCCCAACAATTCTAAACTAGTTGTTGCAAAGGAATGACTGAAAACCCCACTTCCGGTGCTTAGAAAATTCAACAAAATTATTTCTAAGGTCCTTATCGAAACCCAGAAATGGATTGGCCTAGTTTTGACCTTCCAAAATCAACCTCCAAAAGCCCTAGCAAATCTGCAATGTCTGCTGCAAAGATATGGCTGAAAACCCCATCTCTGGTGCTCATAAAATTTTGCAAAATTATTTCTAAGGTCCTTGTCAAAAACCCAGAAATGGTTTGGCATGGTTTTGACCTTCCCAAATCAACCTCCAACAAGCCCTACACTCTCCAGTGAGTCCTAAAGCACACATTCTGCAAAATCACCAGCTAAATACTCCACAATCACTCCAAGAATGCAACAAGCATCTCCACCAACACTTCCCTTATTTCTCCTGGCAAACAACGGTCCCAGATGGCTGAGGCACTCTCCCACAAATGTGCCCATCTTTTCCTCTGCACTGGCCCAGTGTTTCCCACGTTGCTCTCGAGATACGCTATCAATCTCAACCTCTAAGGTTCGCCTATAGCTTAACAAGCTAATGAAACTAGGTTCGCCTATAGCTTAACAAGCTAATGAACCTTTCTCTGCCAAATATTCTCCCGTTAATCAACCTCTGGAATACCACTGTGTCCTCCAGAAATACGCATTGTTGGGGAAACTAAATTCAAATGATGAATATATCACAATGAAGCTCTCTTGGATGATAATGGAAAACCAATCTAGGGTGGCACTCAAAGTCCCCCGAAGAATGGGTGAGTTCTCTACTCAGAAAACTCGTGCTAAACAGCAAGTGACTCGGCTAAGCAGCTCGAGCAACTGGGATCAAAATCGATAATCCATTAATGCCAAATGAAATGAGCTCCCTTCCTTTTATAAATTTCGTTGAGCCTTATTCTCGCCTTTTTTTCTCCATACGCTGTTCCCACTTATGATTTTTGAACCAGTTATTAAGGGTATGCATATTTCATGTGTGGGTGGTCCCCATTCATTACCAACAAAATAACATAACATGATGTTAACTAACCTCTAACTCCTAAGTCTTCTAATGAAAAATCAAAAGGGGCCTCAGCATCACCAAAATTGGCCCTCAAACATAAAAATAAATCTCGTTCTTTCTGACTATTGATCACCACTGTAACCACCAATAATACCAAGGTCCCAAATGTACCATTGAGTCATCCCCAATCTCAACACTGTCCCAACATGAAGGAATCCCTCGATACCAGGATCCCAAGCCATCCTAATCAATGTGAAGCACATGTTGCTCCACTAGTTATCTAACCAGATACAGGTACTAGAAGCCCTCTGCATACCAACAATAAGTAGAGCATCATGATAATGTAGGACTCTATCCAACTCCCCATGAAACTTCCCTACTGAGTAGTCCATCTCATGCACTACAAGAGTAGACTCCTGAAGATGCAATCCAATCCTAGTGGGATTCAACCATCGTCTACTCAAGCTTCCCCTAATCTCCTCTTGTCGATCACCCTGCCACACTGGTGAAGTCCCCCACAGCATCAACGAATCACTAAAACCAAATGGAAGATCTATATGACCCTCCCCTGTAGAAACCAGCTCACCTCTACAGGTAGTTGAACTGCTCAGCCCTATTATGCCAGGATCCCATGCTCGGCGCAAAAGGAACCTATCCTGCTGACATCGTGACACTTTGGTCATGACTGACTGCCTAGCATGCTCATACCAGAGCCTCCTCTCCCATAACTCATGGCCATAATCTATGCGATGATCGAGGCTAGGCCAGTCCTGCCAAAGCGACTCAACAATGCCAGTGCCTATCACTCCATGGCTAGCCTCAATCCTGAGCAACAATCTGCCTCGTCCTATGGTGAGGGCTTCGGTGATCCCCCATGTGTCCGACTGTGAATGAATCAGTCCGCCTGTTATCCCGACCATGCTCACTGAAGAGTTGGATCCCTGGATCCCATAACCATTCTTGAGGTCCACAACCCCTAATCCTCTCTGTCTTCCACTGTGATATATTGCTAGTTGTTGGGACCCCTCTGTGCCCTGTCTCTGCCTCCTGTAGGTATCCTATAAGTAGACATTGTTGTAAGTTGTAACATTATTTGGTTTCGATAAGTAAGCATATTAGTCAAAAATTAATTCAAAATGTTAAGTTATGATATGGATGAAAAAGAAAAAGAAATAAAAATGTTAGGATTATTGTTGATTTTAAACATCCATATCAAATAAAATATTAGAGGCTAGTTGCCCTAAAAAATGAAGGCCTGAAAATGTTAGGCAAGCAAAAGAAAAATTAAATGATTTAGTTTCAAAAATGGATAAATTCAAAGGTTGCTTGTTTAAATGCGCCATTTAAATGTTTAATTTTCATTTAATTATGGTTAATTTGCTTTAAAAAGCGTTAATCCTAGTTAAGAAATATTTAGCATCAAAATTTTATGTTAAGGCGCATATTATTTGTTTATCCAAAGTCACTAAACGACAAAACATGTCTTGTTGGATTTATTAAGGAGCGCGCATCTTTCAACGGTTGATATGCTCCCCGCCTAGATCAACTGTGGGGAGAGAGTTCTCACCCCCCCCCCCCCCCGGCGACCATTTCCGTGCATGGGGCGAGATTCAAAGCAATTTTAATGACGGTGCCTAAGCCTTACATGTCGTAACCACGTGACTTCGCACTAGCTCAAGCTAGGCTTATTAGCTATCCCCTACGAAGTCCATCGAGAGGACACCACATCATCCTTTTCATTCACCCCGCCCCTTGACCCTTTACCCCTCGCCTTGACCATTTACCCTTCGCCCAATCACACATCACCACCTGCCATATCCATTGCCAAGTCTTCATATCAATTGTCCATCTTGTCATATCCATTGCCTCCTATTCTTCCGTTACACCTCCACTCCCAGGTCGTTAGCCTCCACGTCACCATTCCGCTCCAAATCATTAAAGCTGTTATGGTTACCATGTAAATCGTTAGTCAGACCATGCATGTTGTAAATAGACCCGAGACCTCATCTTTGTCACTTTTTGTCTGACTTGTTACTATTTCTTGTAGGTTAAACAATCATTTGCAGACAATCTTCTGCAAATACTATTGATCTGTCGCTAGATTCTCTTAGTCTGATCTCTGTTATCCAGTCAACTTATAGCCTTCTTTATTTTAATTTCGTTTGTTTGGAAAATATTTCCCCAAAAGGTAAATCTAAGAAGACAAACACAAAAGAAAGCTCAACTGCCCCAAACCTGGTCGATATTGACCATGTTACCCTTGCTGACTCCCTGTTCAAAATTGCAGATGTTGAATGTGAATTCGACTTCCACGAATTACATCTTTGGCTTAAACAAAAGTATCTTGACAAACAGGATCCCATTAGATTCTGGGAGTCACTCTTGCCCTTTTTCAGCTTTCCAAAAACACATCCATTTCCTGACTTAGTTATTTGGTGTCAAGCCAGATATGACCCTGTAAAAAGAGCAGTGGTGGCTCAGAATGGAGACATTCTGATCACCATCTCTGCTAAAATAATTAACCAGATGCTCCTTATCCCTACATTAGACTCCCTTAGCCATTTTTCATTGGCAGCTCTTATGGATCATTACCATAAGTTGACTTTCCCACAGAGAGCCCAAATATTTGAAATCTTTTTGCCTGAGGATGTTGAACTTCCCAAAAAGAATCCACCCTATCCATCCTCTATATTCCATGAAGCCTCCAAGCACTATATTTCCTTGCTTTCTTACCTGTTAGGATATCCTGATGATAAAGCTGTAGATGAACCTATCCTTGGATTCCTCTCCATTTTCAATAAATATCAGCAACTAGCATTCATGTATAATTACAGCCAATTCTTGGCTGATAATATACATGAACAATTCATGAATCTTACCACACAAGGAGTGTTTAAGTGCAGTTTTGTACTTATACATATGTTTCTTTTTCAGCAAGGAGATCTTTTGCCCATCAAACTCAACAAGCAAGATGAACAAGGAGTGAATCAATCAATGACTTACTGGACCGAGATAGTCAAAGCTACTTCAGCCAGTTCTTCATTTTCAGATTTTGTAGATACATTCATACATCCAGTGACACAGCTTATCAACAGTCAAACAGAGCCAAGAATTGGAGATGAGAGAAAAAGAATTCTACATTTAAGTGAGAAAACTAAAACTGATCACTGGTATTTATACCAGAACAACATAGAGATAAGGGTGTATGGTTGCGAGCTTGCACCATACAAGCTGCCAAAATATGTTCCTATAAGAATCTTTTCTCTGGAATATATTAGGCAGATGATCAACATGGATGACATGCACTTTGTGTCAGGCAAAAGGAAATCACAATTTAAAATCAAGTCAAATATTGCAATATTCATCTGCAACACCAGATCAACTGGTATTGAAGCAAACACATTGTTAAAGAATATGAAGTTCCAACCCTCTTTCACCTGGTAATATGACCCTTTTGGAATAATCTATGCTCTAAGAGTTGAATTGAAAACAACTCCCTATAACCATACTCCAAGACCAGAGATAGAGAAATTTATGAATCAAGAGCAGTGGACTAAGGGAACACTTCAAGAAGCAGAGGATCAAGTTTTATCTACATCAAATACACAAACTCCAGTTGCTCAGAGCAAGCAACAGAAGAGGGTAAGGGAGGAGACTACATCAGTTGTGGAGATCATGAAAGAGTTCATTGTGCAACAGAAGAAGCCAAAGATTGGCTTGACAGTTACAACAGAAAAAAAATAACCAGAGATAATTGATCTTGGAGATCCAGAGGTTACCACATCAACAGGAACCAATGTTCCAAACACTCCTCCTACAGCTTCACCTTCTATAGAACCTCTAGAAATTATTCAGTCTATAGGGACTAGTTCCACAGATGATCAAAACATCTTTTCAAGGTTCCTTGAAATCAAACAGAAGAATGAGACTTTAAAGTCTAGTGTATATAGCCAATTTTGGAAACAGACTTCTACCTCTCAGCATAGACTTCTTTCTGCTTTTGACAGTGAGAAAAACAGAATAGAGATGGCTTTTCTGCAAGCCCAAGTACCATTTCCCAAGTCTCCATCAAACTACAAAAAGACTGTATTTTCATTTGATACTAATCAAATCCATCCAATTGATCAGATGGATATGCACAAACAGTCTAGTGAAATGTTGTTTTCCACTATGACAACTACAACAATGTCTCTTGCTAAACTTAAGACTACTCTCTCTAATGTTCAATCTCAGCTCAAGATTGAAAAGCTATCTTCCTTAGCTAAAGACAATAAGCTTTAAGTCCCTGGAGGATCTTGTAGTCAAGATTGGGTATGACCCAAAGAACTGCAAGGCAGTAGAAGAGATACTCAAAAAGAAAAATGCATATATTGCATCCCAACGAAAGCAATTAAAGTTGCCTTCAACTAAAGATCCATAGACCAAAGAAATTGAAGAGAGTGAGCAAAATAGGGAAGAAATTCTCAAGCTCATCGTTGAGCAAAACATACAGCTAAAGAAGATGGAAGAACATATTGAAGGGCTACTAAAGGGGAAGGAAGCAGCACAGCTAGCTATGGTTCCAGTCACAACAGTTGCAGGTACAGAACCTAGCTCGTCATCAACAACTATTGAGTCTACATCCATAGCAGCTGATCCAGCAAGATTATCACAAGAATTGGCCTCACAAAAACAAGAAAATGAAAAGCTACTGCAAAAATTCCAGAACTTAGAGTTGCAGAAGATAAAAAATGATACTCTGTATATGGAAGAAATGCAAAAGTCCCACAGATTGGGACTTAAGATTAAAAAGTTGGAAAGTGTGTCCCTAATGGTAGATACCTTGGCCCAAGCCAGGGAAAATATCTAGACAGACATCAGCCAATCTAGGACAAAAGTGTGGCCATCCATACAAATAATCTTTGAACAGCAAGAATGCATTACTAGATGCAGAGCAGAAATTGAAGTACAGAAAGCAGCCTTGAAGACCAAGCCAACAGAAGCCACAGATATGACAAAACTGTTAAATTCAAAAAGCAGATAAGAGTTGGAGATAAACATTCCTGATAAAACAACTACCATCTAAGAGATAAAGAAGGTCTTACAAAAGAAGAATTTGATCAACCAGTTGGAGACAAAGTGTCAAACCTTGGACATTGATGTCCAAAGGTTTCATTCAAATTTTAATGTTTTAAATCAAAAAGGATTACTAGGATTGCTAGCCTTAAATGATAAGGTTATCAAATTAGAAGATTATTGTAAGAAATTGTATAATATTGCAACAGATAGAGCTAAATTTGCAGGGATCAAACGGCAGATTACAGGGAAGGCTTTTCTAGAAGCCTTAGAGTTCGATTTGACCATCAAGCATGAGATTAGGCATTTGTTCCTTAACAAGCCTACTTTCAAAAGATACACAAAAGTGGATGAAGTATTTAGAAATATGGTGAATTTGCAAATCCCAAGTGAAGAAAGATGGGATAAGTTGTGTGATACAATTGAGTAATGTTGATCCTAACAGCATGACAGTACAACAGCATTTCAAGGGACAAGTCATCAACAACCTCCTTCAAAGCAGTGGCACATCATTCAGCAGTTTCCTTCTTCCTATTATTTGATACTATTTTTGTAATCAATTTTGGATATTTTCTTAGTCTTAGAGCTAGTATAAATAAATCTCATCATGAGTTATTAAGGGTTGCACCTTTGGATAAGCATTTTGTAAGTAGCAGTGTACAAGCTTTTGATCATTAATAATAAAAGAAGAATTCTGGATTTGTTTCATACAGCCTTGTTCCCTTGTGAGTTTTCTTGTTTATTATTACATTCTATTTTCTACATGTATTTAAATTTTATGAAGATAACTAGGCGAGATTAACTGAGTTTCAGTTGTTTTAGATTCTTCCTAAAGTTATTATCTATATCAAAGAATGATTTACTGAACTATTTGTTTATGTAAGTCCCTCTCATCAATAAATTCTCAGCATCTTCATAATGTTAAATATATTTTGTTAAACTTTTAGACATTGTTTGAAATTTTTCACACTTATGATCATTCAAAAAATTCTATTTGAATAATTAAATAATCATATCTTCTTACATATTCTGCTTAATCACCTGCAAATCTAAATTACGGTGTGGAATAAAACAACAGCCCTTTGCCTTCTTAATTAATATTATCTAAAGGTTTAAACACAGTTGTTACAAGATTGTTTTATGCATTGGTCATCCAGAAATTCCAACCTTAAAACAAAACAAAACATTATAGATGCTCTGGAATAATTTATTGACCGCGATTATCTCAAAGGACAACATCAGACTGGAGCTGTTGTCAGGGAACTGAATTTTATTTTTTTTCTATGGGACAATGATTAAATCATGTCCCTTTAAGGATGATTAAAGGTCTAGTCAGGTCAAAATTGTTCACCTAGAAACTTCACTGAACCCATGTTGGCTCCTTCAAAGCATACCATGTCTTATTCTAATTCTGAAATTGCCTTACCTCTATCAGATCCAGAGAGAATGGTAAGACAAGCTTCTTCTAGAAGAAGACATCAAACCCCTTCTTTTGTTCCTCAACAGGAGATGACAACAGTTCCTGATCCTTTCAAATCTGGACCTATTCCCCTAGAATCAGAAAATTTACCTCCTAGAATTCAAGAATTAGTATCCAAAGGAGTGGATTTTCAATCTTCTTTATTAGATCATTCTTTGGAGTCTTATAAATTACCTGAGGCACCTTCTGAATCTCCTACATCAGAACAAGACTTGGATCTACATCTACCTAGATTCAAACCTACTGATTTCATATCCCCTATCACATTCTCTGCTCCATCCACTTCTACACAACTAGAAGATCTCTTTTCTCTCTATTCTAATCCTTTATTTGAACACAAAGAAGGAGAAGAAGAGGTTCAAAAGTTGGTCATTTGAACACCTTTAAGATCCATAAAAATATCTTCAACTCCATTTCGTCTTCCACCTTCTTTAACTCCATCTTCACCTCCTTCTTCCTCATCCTCATCTTCATCTTCTACTTCTACTTCTTCTTCTACAACCACCACCACTGAATCTTCTACATCTACATCTTCAAGTATGGTTGGTTTTAGACCAATTGTTCAAGGCTTCAAGCAAGATATGTTTCCCTATTACTCCCAAACATACTTAATGATTTTCCTACTGGATATCTGAAACATCTCCCCAAATTTAATGCAGAAATTGGTTTGTCAGTTGAAGATCATCTAGCAGCATTTCTAGATTTCGCTGATAACATGAACATAGAACATGAAAATGTTTATATGAGATTGTTTGTGCAGTGTTTAGAAGGCAATGTTAGAATTTGGTTTAGACAGTTACCAACACGTTCTATTAGATCTTGGGAGAAATTGACAACTATCTTTAAAAATCAATAGGGTGTGAAAAAGGATCCTATTTATTTCTTAACGGAATTTGAAGAGCTTAAAAGAAATTATGGTGAACCAGTAGTTGATTTCATCAAAAGATTTGATAAACTTTATCACAAGATGCCTCCTGATTGTAAACCACCTATAGCAGCAACAAAGGTTAGATTTTCCAAAGCCTTTGAGGATGATTTTGCTGTCATGTTAAGAGAGAGAACTGCTCGTACCTTAGAAGACATGCAAACAAATGATATAGAGGTTGAAGCAAATAGTTTCGTCTCAGCTAAGCTAAAGCCCAAAGCTGAAAAAGCCCAAAGAAAATTAAAATCAAATCAGGAAGCCTCTTCTTCCTCTAAATCTAAAAGTGAAGACTCAAAAATAGATGAAATCACATCACTTCTTAGAAACCTTTCAAATAGGATTTCTAAGATTGAAACACAACCTAGAACAGTCCAACAAACTGTTGCTAGACCCCAAACACAAACCCAAGGTCAATTTAAAAAGGCCCCTCAAATGCAAATTCATCAAAGACCAAATAATGATCAACAACTACCTACACCTTTGTTGATTGATGATCAACAACCTGATGATAATACTTTGTCAACCACTGAAGATATTGATAACATAGACAACACATCTATTTAGACTGCTATTGTCTCTATCCCTCAGAGTCAAATGTCTCAAGAAGATCAAGAGAGTTCTCAGGTCTCTAAATATCAAGCCTTCTCTAAATTTTTAATTGCAGAACTTAATAAAAGGTATGATTTAAGACCTAGAGCAGGTCCTGGTAGACCTCCTAAAGAAAATATCATAATTGAGCCTCAAGTGAAATCTGTTGAAACTCAAACTACTGCTATTCAACCTCTAAATCAGCCAAATGATACTACACAAATTGATAAAACAGTTTTGACAGATTTTAATGTTGAAAAGGAATTCGAAAGAGTTAAAATTCCTATTCCACTTTCAGAACTTTCTAAAAATCCTGGATATAAGATTCAAGTCTCAAAATGGATCCAAAACTCTAGTGTAGATGCTAAAGGAGATGTCATTAGCCTTCAAGATGAGAAACCATCAATAGTCTTTGGTCCAAGTTCTAATATGATAGATGAAACTGTACCTCCATTTTATGTAACTTTGAAAGCTCATGATTCACTATTATATAATTGTATGTTAGATTTTGGAGCCTCTCATAACCTTATGCCTAAGGTTATCATGGATCAATTAAACCTTGAAATCACTAGATCTTATCATGATTTATACACCTTCTATTCCAAAAGAGTTCCTTGCTTAGGACTTATAAAAGATTTAGTCGTTACTCTAGCTCAAATACCAATGAAAAGTATAGTTATAGACATTGTTGTAACTGATATTCCTCCCAAGTTTGGAATGCTTCTTTCGAGATCATGTTGTGCCAAACTAGGAGGAAGCCTTCAGATGGATATGTCTTTTACCACAATTCCTGTCTATTGAGGAGAAAATCTTAGGTTTTATAGAGGTCAGATTTATACATACTAAGTGTAAAGCTGATCAAGCCAGAAATCATCCCATTTATGCAGTTGACCAAGATTTTGGTTGCTTCCAACTATCTTCAAATACTTCACAGAATTCCCAACTCAAGATTGAGAATGTAGTTCAAACTCCTAAATCTACTCAAACTGATATTTGGAAACTTTTCTTTCATGGGTTGTGTACCAAAGATGGAGCTAGAGCTGGTATAGTTTTAATTTCACCTGAGAAAGAGAACATAACTCAATCATGCAAGCTAGATTTTCAGGTTACAAATAACGTTGCAGAATATGAAGCTTTCCTCCTAGGCTTAGAGTTTGCTAGAAGCTTAAAGGTTCAAAATTTAAGTGTTTTTAGTGATTCTGAACTTATAGTAAGACAGGTTAGGAATATTTGCCAAACAAAGCATCCTAGGCTCAAGTCTTACAGAAATGAAGTTTGGGATACAATTGAAAACTCCTTTAATGCTTTTAATATAAATTTTATCTCTAGAAATGAAAACATTCATGTAGACTCCTTACTTGTTTCTACAAGTTCTTTTAAAATACCAGACCAAATGCATGTACAATACCAGATCCAAGTCAAATATAGGCCATCTATTCCAGATAATCTAAAGTATTGGAAAATATTTGAAGATGATGAACAACTGAAATCCTTTCTTCAAGTTATTGATGAATTTTTTGTCTTACAAATTGAAGAACATAAATCAAATATGAATGAAGCTGCTAAAGAAAATGAAAATTAAGATCTAAATTCAAAAGTAGTTGATCATGACATTATACAACTATCAAACAATTTCATTCCTAAAGGCCTTGTTCCTTTAGAAAAGATATTTGATCAAAAAGATGTCCCTAGAAATCCATTGCCTATTTCACCAGAAGATGATATTGAAGAAACTAACATTGGGAATGATGAAGAGATTAAGAACATTAAAATTTGTGCATCTTTAACTCCTGAAGTTAAAACAGAATATATTAAACTTCTTAAAAATTACAAGGATGTTTTTGCTTGGTCTTATACTGATTTGAAAACTTATGACACATCTCTTACAAAGCATAAAATTCCACTAAAACCTGAAGCAAAAACCTACAAACAAAAACTAAGACAAATTAATCCAATTCTGCTTCCTACCATAGAAAAAGAACTTAAGAAGCTTCTAGATTCCCAAATAATTGTTCCCTTAAGATACTCTGATTGGGTAGCCAATTTAGTTCCTATCAGAAAGAAAAATGGAGAAATTAGATTTTGTGTGGACTTCAGAAACCTTAAAAAATCATCTCTAAAGGATAACTATCCACTGCCAAAGATGGATCAATTACTCCAAAAGGTTTCTGGTGCTAATAGGATTTCTAAGCTTGATGGCTTTTCTGGTTATAGCCAAATAATGTAAATACTAAATCCAGAAGACAGAGAAAATACTGCCTTTACCAGACCTTGGGGTACATTCATGTATGTC
The DNA here is from genome assembly GCA_034641835.2 of Pinus albicaulis. NCBI lineage: Eukaryota > Viridiplantae > Streptophyta > Pinopsida > Pinales > Pinaceae > Pinus > Pinus albicaulis. The sequence continues at coordinate 18,879,499 of MU968480.1, read as the reverse complement.
AGAATTCCTTTTGGGTTATCAAATGCATGAGCAACATTCCAAAGAGCTATGGACTTAGCCTTTGTTGGTAAGGTGAATAAATTTGTTATTTATCTTGATGACCTCACTGTTTTCTCTAATTCAGATCAAAAGCATTTAAAACACTTGATGAAGGTTTTTGACAGGTGTGGAAAGTTTGGAATATCTCTCAACCCTAAGAAGTCTTTGTTTTCCATCAAAGAAGGAAAGTTGTTGGGCCACATCATTTCAAAAGGAGTGTAGCCCCACTATCTACTAGCACCAAGACATGTTGTCCCTGAACTGTCCCCAAAACCCTCAGCGTTAGGTACTTGGGTACCCCTCGTAGAGAGGTAAGGACCCCTTTGGTAGGTGCAAACGTTGATCCTCCTGCTCCTGTGCTAGTATCCCCACCCATCTCAAAGAAAGTCTCCTCCTCTTCCTCACTGTCAGAGAAAACCTCAATGTAGTGTGCCTTCCTTCCGGCACACATGTGACCCGGTACAAATGGCTCTTGACAGGTGAAGAAGAACTTCCTCCGCCTCAAATCCTTCCGGGTATCATCATCCAAAGGCCCTTTGCCCTGGTTCCCTCTCTGGGATGGGGCTCTCACGCCCTCCCTCTCTGTTGGAACGTTGTTCTGTTGGGCATGGGAGCCCTCGTCCTCAGCAAAGAATCCTGCAAGCCTCTAGTCCTTCCCACTGCGTCCTGCAGCATAGTGGGGCGAGTAGACCTCACTAGTCCCCAGAAAGGTTCTACTAGACCATCAATGAGCATATAGATCCTCCTTGGTTCCGACAAGTCTGGAACCATCACCGAAAGTCTCAAGAACCCTGAAATGTAAGTCTTTGGGTTCCCTGTCTGCTTGAGCTTGGTTAGCTCTACAAAATGCTCTTTTGGATCCTTCCGATCAAACCTCTCTAGCAATCTCCAGGTAAAATCATCATACGTTGTCACACCAGAGTGACCCAACATAGTCATTCGTTGGAACCACCAATCATGGGCTTCTCCCTCTAAGTGCAGCAAAGCCAACTTGATGACCTCTACCTCCGTCATCCTGTTAAGTTGAAAATAAATGTCCAGCTTCTACACCCAAGCTTTGGCTGAACATTTCGATGACCCATCGAAATTTGGCAGGAAAAACCTACCCACAGTACACTGCAGATCATTGCCCTGTGTGTACCCTCCTCCTCTGGTCTAGCCTCTAGCTCTGTTGTTGTTCTTCAGCTAACAAAACTCAATGAAGGTAAAAGCACCTCCAAACTCTGGCCCATAAGACTGATACTCCGCAAAATACTCTCCATAGTGAGCCACCTTCGGCTCTTGCGAACCTCTTGCTCCTGCTCCTGAAGCTAGAAATGTGGGGATGGTAGAGCATGTTGCAATGTGTGGCACCACCTTCTGCATGGTGTGAGGACCGATTGGATGATGTGAAGTGTCGAATTCTTCCCCAATCTGGAATTCCCCTTGAATTCCCTTTTGCTTATTGTCTCTGCTAATCTTCTGCCCCATCTCGTCAATCCTCTTGGTGAGATCTTGTACCGACTTTAGAAGGAGTTGAGCAAACTCCTTTCCCTCATCTCTTTCCTCTACCATGGGTGACTTTCCCCTCTCTTTTTCCACCAGAACGTTGTCTACCTGGTCTGGTGTAATCTCCAGCCTCCTTTCTCTGCTCCTATACCTCTGTCTCTAATAAGTGACGTTTTGCCTATCCTTCGGTGTCATAGACTGTGTGCTCCATGAGCTGAGCCAAGTCTATGAGCTCTGATATCACTGTAATATGATAATATCCCAAATTGGGAACAAACAGTAATACAAAGCACAAGAGACTAAAAACTACAGCAAAATAGGAAACAAAATTAAAACACAGTAAATGAAACCAAAATCATCTGATCCATTTTATTAACCTCTGTGGGAAAGTGAACAATGGAGGTGCTCAGAAAGAAGTAACTTGGGCCTACACAAGACAGGCTGAAGTATAGCTCAAACCCGGACATAAACTTGGCTGGAAATACTGCTCTGCGTGGATCCCTCTTTACGTTGTCAGTGTTGGATTGTTGCTGCTGGCTGGAATCGGACTGTGATTTGGGCCTACTAATATGCTTAGAAAATTCCGGGCTCTACTCACAATACCCACAAAAACCTGCAAAGGGTTTCCAAAAACTCTGACCTCGGAAAATAGCCCCCTTGGGCTTGGCACGCTGCTCTGCTGGGGAAATCGGTCTCCTAGCTGAAATGTTGGAAAGATGCCCTCAAATCTCTGCAGAAATCCCTGGATGGAGGTGGCTAGCCTCCCCTCCAAATCCTCCGGCTAAAGCTTCCCTGCTCCCCTTATTCCCGACACCTTCACTCAGCTGAAATGCGCAATCCCTGCGCTGTCTGTGAAGCCTCTATGTTGTCCTGGAAGACTGCGTAACTCCTGTTGGTATGGTTTTGTAATATGCTCACAAATGAGTAGAACTCCTCTCCTGAGCGGGCACTTGAAGTCCCCGGAGGTAGAGGTTGAGACCTCCACTCGGAAATCTCTATGCTAAACAACACTGCAGACTCTGCTAAACAGCTCAAGCATGCTACAATCAATCAGACAGAAAATATATTGATGAATGAATCAGAAGTGAGTTGCTCTCATCCTCTTTTTTCCAAGCTGAGCCTCCAATGTTCCCTTGGGCCCACATGGACTGTGTTGCCCCTCCTCCAACCTATCTCTGCGTTGCTCACTGCGTTGCCCCTCCTCCAACCTATCTTTGCGCTACTCACTGTGCTGCCTCTCCCACGCTGCCACTAGGACGTTGCTCCATTCGTGTGGGTGGCCCCATGGACCCCACTTCAGCCTCAATATTTGCCTCTAGTGACTTTAGCAAAGCACCTTAGTTGGATAGTTTTATTTGTGGGTCCCCTTACCCACTTTATTTGTGCTCAAATCTCTCATTGAAACTACACAATTTCACTTCCTTCGCTTCTAAGCCTCTGATCTGATCAATAATTCTTTGATACCATGTGAAATTTCCACAAATGCACCAACCGGAAATTATATTCCTAACTGATTAGTGATTTGTATGTTTATGGAAAATAACGAATAAAGCACTAATGCATTCTTCACAAGAAAAATACACTGTGGAATATAAAATCAGGAACTGAGAAATAGATGCATACACATAAAAATAGACACCAATATTTTTGGACTAAAAAGTCCCTACAAACCCTGAAGGAAAAATCGATGCAACAAATGAGGGTTTATTTTATTATTCTTCAGCAAAATTAGAGAGTACAATGATTTGCTTGCCAAAACCTGGCAAAGCTTCGAAAATTTTCTCCACTACTCCAACTAGAAAATCCATCTGGAAACTCACTGTTTCCTCTGCAAAACCCAACTCGGCCTCCTCCAATTATTCGCACTCCCTTCTGCTCTGCGCACTTGCTACTAGAAATATGCATTGGCTAACTAGATTGCGAGTTGATTGATCCTACACTCCTTTGGTGATCTTGCACTCACACTAGGCATCATCCATCACATCACACAACACATCAAAAAGTTCGATCTGATCTGAAAAACCGCCAAGAGAATTCACACATCTGAAGGAGAGAGAGATTTGTTTGACCAAAGTTGACTTTTCTGTTTTGGACTGTTTTGGGTTGTGTTAACCATCACTGAATTGGGCTATTTGCTTCTGGTTTGACTGAATTTCTTGACTGTCTTGGAAGGCCGAATTGAAGGAGGCCTTGACCGATGCTTTCTAGGCACATTTTGTGAGGTTGACCATGGGGTTGACTAGGGTTTGATCCAAGGCTGACTGGTATCTTTGATCGAGATTTATAGGACAGTTTTGACTCAATTTGACTAAGGAAGGGAGGCCGAATTTACTGTTTGGTTGACCAAACTTTTATGGGCAGTTTGACTGCTGACTTTGACTGATAATTGCAGGTTGTTGACTGAGGTTACCGAGCTATCATAGGCCAAATTTCAGCCCTCTGTTGGAGACTGATATCTTGGACCAGATTTGAGTCTCTCTCATCTTTGATTGGTTTTGGATTGGTTGACTTGGAAAGTCAAATGTTTGACTTTGACTGATTTATGGATGTATTATCTGCACCATGTATCTCATGCTGAACATTGATTGACTAATAGAAGAAGAAGAATTGATTAAGGGTTTTCCCCTTGTGGGTTTTGTCCCTGGTCTTCAGCCAAAACTCTGTCTCATTGTGCTTGGCTCTCTTCTATTGTACATTTACTGTTCATTGTTATATCTATAATTTCTTATCTATTACTGGGGTGATTGAAATTGGAAGAATTTGATTTAAGTGATTATAACAGCATAGAACACTGAAAAATTAACATGTGAGAATCAAACTCGGTACTTTTCTTGTGATGCTGAATTCTTTATTTTGGAGCACTGACTCATATGCTTGCATTCATGTTTTTAGGGAAAGATTTTTTCATGTGATGTAAGTTTGTTGTTCTATGATCTACTGGTTAATCTTTGAAGTAATATATGCAGCATTTCTCCAAAAAAAGAGACAATAATATCAATTATATTTAAACCACTATATGCACTACAAATTAAAAGGGACTCCTAGAAATATTGAGGTTTAAAAGATGAGACTGCCTTGAAAATATTGAAATTTAAAAATTTGATACAAAATAAAACTCTGATCCTTTTCCTCATCCACATAATTATTGTATAGCAGTAAACTAGGTGGAAAAACTAAACAAGCTTGCTCAAGTTGGTCAGTTCTTCCGTAGTATGATAAACAACAAAACACCCATTGAAAAATTTAGTTGAAAATATGATAGTTGATGTGATGTGGGTGTAGAGTCTGGCTCTCACAATCTCATCTTCAGTTCAAACACTTGTTACATATATATATGATACAATTCCATGTACTTCAATATCAATTGATTTTGCCAGGATAAAGTACCAAAGAAGTTAAAGAATACATACATAAATGTAAATAGTGAAAATTAAAAAGATAAAACTCTAACACATTAATAGACAGAAGAGAAAAAACTTTTATACTGCAATTGGATCTGAACACAGTGAACTCGTGGATATGCTTTTGAAATCTAAGCATAAGTTGACTTAAATTTCTCAATTCTGATCATAAACTTTGTTTAAAACTGAAAGGACATCAATCTACATAGAACCACACTGTATACGAAGGTGGAACATAAAACACGTCAATAGGAGAAACATTTAAATAGAATCTTCTATCAATATTACCTATAGGTCATTGGAAGAGAGCATAAAGGTGGCCGTAGCATATCCCACACATCATCTCCCATATAAACCCTCCGTACCTAAACCAAAGAAATGTTCAGAGAAGTTGTTATATCAATTCTTCAAGTATATCAAACATCCAATTTGTTTCATTTGAACATCATCTCCCAAAAAACAAATCTATAACAATCATAAAAGTTCACCTAAGAGAATATCTAGAAGATGGAGACCCAAATCTGGGTTGTTCACAGTTCTGTTGTAATACCGTAAAAAACCTAAACAGCCAAAAAGGTGCAGATTTCAGATAATAATGAAATGAATATCAGTTTCTGATTAATAATGTAACCAATAAGATAGGAAAGCAACAATGCACAACATGACAAAGTTTCTGATTACACATCGGTTTTCATCCAAGATACAACAGCAACACAGCTTCAATTATAAGACATGAGGTAGTGATGTTTGATATGGCATAACTTTAGTCCAACTCAAGAGACATTGAAGAATGTGAAGTACCAGAAAAGGTGTGAGCTCTGCGGAATGGAATATCAAAATTAGTCAAGGCCATTGTGGTGTCAAATCCATGGGTAATTGTTCCTGCAATTTCGTGAATGATTTCAAGTGATTTCATGGCTGATTTCCATGCTGATTTGTAAACATTTTCTTCCAATAAATTGTGGGAAGTTTTTCAGCAGTTTTGTGGCTCTCCTTCCACAAATTTCATGCATAAATGTTCCAGAAATTTCATGGAAAATTAGAGCATATTCGTGGGTGGTTTTCCAGAAATTTTGTGGGTGATTTTCCCATGCACTCATGGGCACTGTTACTTCTATGACTTGTGCATTAAAATGGTGAAAGCTCCAAACCACGCCGCACAATCAGATTGGAAACTGGGTAGGTCACCCACTGTCACCTAAAAACCCTATCTTGCCTATTTAGGCTAGCTCTCCTCCAGCTTCGAGGATAGATCCCCTACAAATCACTACCATTTACACAATATGAAGCAAGGGGGTATCACAAATGACCCTAGGAATTGAAATGGTTTTTGGAATTGGGAAAAGGAATAAGGGCAATGGAAGGTTACGAAGACCAATGCCAATATTCAAGGGAAACAAGTGTGGTCACCATTACAACCCCCTCTTTGTTAGCTCTTCCTTTAGGATTGGATGGGTGAGGAGTTGGGGGTGAAACTATCCCACTCAAGTTATTCTAGACTAACCTACAGGGAATTCGGCTTCACTAGGAGGACCTACTCATTCGAGATGCCCCAACCACTATGCTAATAGTAGTCACTGATATTCCACAATTTCAGTTCAAGATTCCCCCTAAAAGAGATTGTCCAACACTTGAAAATGTGTATTCTTGGTGAGAGCAAAGGGTGAGATGAAGACCCTAGAAACCTAGACCTCCCCTTCCAAGTGATTGTCACTCAATGGATCGGTAAAGCGATTTTGTGATCATCGATTTATACCTGCAAAATTAGCCTAATTAAAGTGCAAATTATAGGCAAGAACTAAGAAGAACCATTGAAAAATCATCCCAAACAACACCCATAAACCAAGAAGATTTTTATTAGTCCCCAAGGAGAGTAATACTCCTACTCTCCAACCATGATTCAAAATGACAAAATCCTTCCTTTATATAGAAGAGGAAAAAACATTTATGTTACAGTAAAATAATATTTCTATGAGGTTCCTCATACTTAGTCTAATTTCTAGAACCAAATAATTAACTGAAATACAAAAATAATAAGAGGAAACATGGCCTTGCCACATGTTGAGAATTGTAGCTTGGGAGGTGTTAACTCTCCTTGCCGCCAACACCTACCTACAAGTTAGTGAGAAAAGCCTTTAACCCCACAAGGTGTGGTTGGTGGCAAGGAGCTCAGAGAAGGGGTTGTAACACTAATCCCGACTCTCTCTGTTTAAGCTCTCTCCTAGGTTAGCTATGGAGGGTGGTCCCTAAAGAAAGACTAAGTTAAAGATGTGAGTTTTCTAGGAGAGTTGTTAGAGTTAAATAGATTACTTTTTAAGATTTATAAGCAATAGTTGTAATGACCATAATTTTCCCAATTAACAATCATTAACAGAATTTATACTAAATGATCTAGAGTGGGATTTTTGAAGCAGAATATATATCAATTGACTATTTAATACTTACCTGGAACCGTGTTTGAAGATGTCCCTGATCCGCCATGGCTCCAACTCCCATTACCAAACCGTCGTTTTCCTCCCAGCCTATCTAAGGTCAACCTCTCCAGTCCCCAGATCCAGAAGACAAGTTTTCTGGCTCCCATAGCCAAACTCCAATAACAATCAAGATCACTCCATGACTCTGTTAGAACTCACTGCTCATGTCTCAAGCAGTTAGAACTCCTCTGACAGCATCTGAGTCAGTTTTCCCACCTCACTACCCATGCCCATCAAGTTTCCCCCACTTCTCTTTTTATACCCAAACTCCATTCAAGATATTTATTAAAATATCCTCTTTTAATAAATATCTTGGATTTCTAAAATATCTTAGTTTTATTAAAATATTATTATTTACTAAATATCTTGGATTTCTAAAATATCTTAGATTTATTAAAATATTATTATTTAATAAATATCTTGGATTTAATAAAATATTATTATTTAATAAATATCTTGGGTTTATTAGAATATTATTATTTAATAAATATCTTGGATTTATTAAAATATTATGATTTAATAAATATGTTGGATTTATTATATATCTTGGATTTATTAAAATATCATCATTTATTTGCATAAGTCAATGCTTTTAATTTTCTTTGAACAAAGTATTAGTTTATATTATGATAGTGGTAGGTATAACTAATACATTCCTTATATTCTAGTGAGTTAGGTATTTCCTCAATACTTCAATAATTCATTCATTACTCTACACTAAGATTTTTCATAATTGATTAGTGCATGTACTAGTGCAGTACACGTGATACATGCATATGTAGCTATCATATGCAAGTCTCATATGCATGCTAATATTTATATGTTCCCTATAACTCGAGTTGGGTTATTACAAGAGTGATATGAACAATAACCATCAATACATAAGATAAGCATGAAACATATGAAAAACCAGTGCCTTCAAAGTATTGCTCTTTGAAATGAAAATGTATTTGCTTAAATGAAGTAAAATGTTTTCAAATGAAAAGCAAAAGTAATCATGAAAAGTGAAACAAGAAAATGTTAGCACAAGATATTGTAAATGCTTTCAAGATAAATAGATTTATGAATCAAAACATGAGAAGTTATCTTGCTCGAAAGGAAACAATTAGTGTTCCACTTGCAAAATGTAGATAAAAAAATTATTTTCCACAACAGAGTATTCAATTTCAACAATGACAAGAGGAATAAACAATTTGCAAGTAAAACCATTAGGTGTATTAGCATGAGATGCAATTACACTAGATTTCGATGCAATTAATCTTGGTTATTTTTAATCTAAAATGCCTAATCTAGGTGAGAAGTCTTCCCCTTGTGCTCTTACCAAGCGGTGAACGTTGAGATTTTGTGTATTGGGGTAGCTTCGGGTGTGCTCTAGCCCTGAAACTTTGTGGAGGGGCTAAGAAACACATCACCTCCAAAACGCAGAAAGCGTTTGGAGAAATTCCATCTTATGTGTGAGATATTAAAATAATTAACTTTTTTAATGAGGACCCTGTTGTCGCACAAAATGTCTAGGCACCGTGACAACAGCTCAGATCAGGAGATGTCACCCTGATCTCCAATCTCTCTATTTAAGCGTCTCCTTGCAAGCTAAGGGAGGTAGACCCTAACAGAAATGAAGGAAAAGAATTGGTTGCAAGTCAACCAACTCAGGAGACACAGTCAAATAACCAAGTACTTGATAAGATTAACGAGACTTCACAGATCAATTATATTAAAAACCAGTGCCTTATGGAGTTAAAGAAGATCCTATTATACAATTAAATCCAAGTAGTTGATGTATAACTGCTGCTATGAAAACACAAATGACCACAATGATATTCAATGGAAAGCACCACAACCATTCATTAAGATACTTAAGCCAATCAGCAAAGCTTACCATGAAACGATCATCAAATATAAATGCCAGATGCTTGAAATATTTCTGAATCTATGATATTCTATTAACCCAATCTAGAAATTATAAATGCTCTACAGTCAAATCTTAGATTAAAAAAAAAATTAAGCTCATTTGACTATAGGACTTAGAATTTTTTTATTTTTATTTTAGAATTTTGAAATTTTTATAGTTTTTTATTATTTTTTAAATCTAAAACAAATAAAAAAAATCTAAATCTAAATTAAAAGTTTAATCTAAAAAAAAACCAGAATTAAAATCTAAATCTAAAATCTAAACAAAACTAAAGCTAAATTTAAACTTAAACTAAAAATAAAAACTAAAATCGAATTCAAATCTAAAGCTAAACTAAACCTCCACTAAAACAATACTAAACTAAATAAAATATAAAACTTAAAAAGAATTAAAACTAAAATCTACGTTTAAAAAAGAACTAAGACTAAGCCTACACTAACAAATTAAAACTAAAAATTAACAAAACAAAATCAAATTTCAATTTAAAACTTTACAAAAATGAAACTAAACCAAAACGAAATTTTTTAACGCGGGCTTTGTTTTTTTTTTTTTTTGAGTTTGATATGTTTACGTGCAGGTTGGACGGCGGAAGAGGGAGCACAAGGAGATAGCGGAATAAGCTGCAGGTCGAATAGCTAAGAAACGAGGGTCGACGGCAAGGGCTGCGGATGAAGGGAAAGACGCAAAGCGGATGGGAACAATGGCAAGAAATGTGACGACTTGCAGAGATGAAACGGTGGAAGGGGATGACAGAGCCAAGGTTCGAAGGGAATGAAAATAGCGACAGGAAGGAGAGCGAGGATAGAGGAGATGAAATCGGAAAGAGAAAAGGCAGAGGACGACAGAGGAAAATGCAGGGCAAGGGCAGAGAATGAAGTGGACACCAGCGCAAAGGAGGATTTGAAGTCGAATTGCAGAAATTGATGGGAATTGACAGTGTTTTTTGCAGTGAATAGAGACAGATAAACCCAGTACAATTGAAACGCCCAGATAAATTAAAATTTCTCCCGTCAAACTCAGATTTAGATGCTCCTTTAATCATATAACGTTCAGATTTGTCCACAGAATCGATTTTGAGGCTAGATCTGGCCCTTCGGGGTTAGATTTGGCTCAGATCTAAAAAAAAATTCTGAGTAAACCCTGCAACCTGTAAAACCAATCAGATCCTGAAAATATATACACTAAAAAAAAATTATTAAACCCTTACAGCCCTAAAAATACAGATTTACAAGCTACTTTATAGATTTGAGGCCCTCATGGCCAGATTTGAATCCATTTCAGCACAATTTTTAGAAATTTTAATTTTTGAAGAGAGGCACAAGCCTTAAAAACCCTGTAAAAACACAATTTTGTCAGATAACTTTGAGAAATTAGAAATGATGGGCTTTTTCAGATTTACGAATCTGAGAGTCGGCTGGTCCAACTGAAGACTTCCCCAGACGCTTAAATCTTAAAAAAATTTCCCTACACACTTAGATCTGAAATTTAGATAAATAGAGATTTAAGAAAATAACATAAGATCCTTCAGAAAAATCAAAATGTCATTTTATGAACCCAGAAAACTGCACAAGATACCTGTATGCAGATTAATCCATGAAGGCCATCAACCATAAAATACCAAATAAAGTAGCAGAGTTTAGAGACAATATCACCACATAGATCTGGAAAAGGAACACCAAAGTTTGTAACCCCATAGTCTTTATGCTTCATTCATCAAAAGAAATTACAAGAGCTTCCAAGAACAAGTGCACAATCCTCTGATCGGATCCCTCAACACTGACAAGGCCCTTTAATTTATAGGACAAAAATCTCCAACGGCTAATTCGGTTGATCCATGTCAAAATAATCTCGACCATCGAAAATATTTGATCATCTTTTAATCTGGGTCGTCGAAATTATAATTTTGAGGAAAAACGAATTTATCATTTAATTTCATTTTAATTAACTCAAAAATACTATTTTTGAGTTAATTACCCCAAAATTTTGACTTTGACTTAACCACCTAGGCCCAAAGGTCCAAAATTTCTTAAAATTCTCAATATTCCCTTGGACTGGGGCCTTTAAAATTTCATTTTTTAAGAACCAACGAATTTTGCCTTTGAAGAATTTTATACTCACCTAGGACCTAGAATTAATTAAATTTCTGACTTAAGAATTTTTAATTAATTTGACTAGAAATTTTAATTAATTAACTGAGAGGGGATTTTAATTATTTTTCCAACCCTCTTTACATAAGATAAATACATTTAGCCACATGAAGGGGGAATACCCATTCGTATAGACCCTCAAATAAATACCCAATTCTTCGACTCAAAACATGATCTAGTAGACCAAGTAGCTTGTAATAAAATAATCTAGCCAAATAGCTAGGATTATTCCCAAACTACTTTTACAAGTACTCGATAGAAAACACTAGGACTCACTTAGCATGCTGATGACAAAATCCACCCTAGCTTTGGGGTGAGGTTGGAGGGGAAAACTCTGCCAATAACTTGTGTCGAAAAACACAAGTAAATCAGTGAGACAAAAAACCTCCAAGGATAGAAATCGTCACCAACATACTAGGCTTACCTAGGTTGTTACATACATGGTGGTCTTACTTAGATCATTTACATCATAAACATGCAGAATGGGTTTACATTATTTATAAAAATGTCGGCTGCTGATGGAATCTGAATGGCCCGAACATGTCGAACATAATGAATCCCATTTGAAAAAATGGGGGTGTACTGCTATGGGGTCGTTGACAAAGTGTGGTCAACATCTGGCTCTACTTGGGGACACGTTGCTTCATCAGAGGAATGTGAGAATCCAGAATCTGTATCCAAGCAACACAAAATTACATAAATAGCGTCCATCCAAATATCATCATATAACATTTAAACTCATGGCAGAAGCTCTTCTATCATTTATTATTCTACTTAACATGAAAAGTAAATCTACTCTAACTGCAAAATGAAATGCTGAAATAACAAGGTGTAAGGTTAGAGATACAATACAAAGGATGCCTGTGGCAGCAGATGTGCTCAATATAGTGCATGCTGAGCATTTTCCTGCTTTCAGGCAAGTCTGTAGGCTGCTTTTCAAATGTGCCATGTCCAATCTTGCTAATTGTAGGACTTTGTCTTATCTGAATGTCAAGCTGCACTCGACAATTAGACGAATCAAACCACTTACTTCTTCTTTTCTACTTTTTTCTCTTCGTTTGAGGGGGCTATCATGTTAGCAATGAGACCACTGTAGATTTCTTGTCCTTATCTTGAAAATGCTTGTACAAAACATCTGATGAACCTGTAGTGTGACCAATCTTATTTTGAATATACTCAGTCAAAGGTGACACATAAGCTTGGTCTTTCTCAACATCCTTTGTAGCCATAGTTAATTCTTCCTTAATGGGAAAAGTGACCTCCGTGCGATGAGATGGAAATTGCTTCAGCAAACTGGGAAGCCTATGATCTATTGACAAATCTGACTTGGGTTGGAAATTTTGCATGTGTGATATTTCCATTTTTTCCAAATTCTTTTGGATATCAATAGAATGCTCAACAGTAATTTCCTTCGCATGACCCTCGTCAATAATCAACAAATTGTGTTGAGAGACATCTGATTAGGATGATTAACTTCCATCATCTTTAACCTATTCTCCATGACATTTATTTCCTGTGCATGACTCTCTTCAATCGTCAACAATTTGCGTTCCATGTTTTTTGTTGATTCATCATTATCCGCTTTCATGGCCATGAAGATATTTTTCATACAGTTCATATCTTTCTCATGTTTTTCTTCTAAGGCCAATAACCTACTCTACATAGAACCAATTTCCCTGGCGTGATCCGCTATTATTTTTTCTTGATTAAGTTCCATATTCTTAATGATTTAAGCCTGGTTGGCCCCCATATTCTTGATTACCTGAGCTTGATTGGCCTCCATATTCTTGATTACCTGAGCTTGATTTAGCTGTATATCCTTAACCATCTGAATCAATTCGTTAACAAGATTCTTATCGTTGTCAACACTGATTTGACAACTTGTTTCTACTTCACCACTATCATCGATTTGTGCTGTCATGGTACAAGTGGATTCATCCTAAGAGTTTTCTGGAAATCTCCTGTTGATAGTTGAATTCTCTACAAGATCAATTTCATTATTTTGCATAATACTGGGAGCACAAGGCGAGTCATCTTGTTTTATATATTTATCTCTAAAAGCATTGATGATGTCTTGTAAACAATACTCCTCAGGACAATTTCGAAACCAATCGATAGCATCACCTTTTAAGGAATAGCCAAAGATACGTATCTTGACATCTTCATGATTATATTGTGAAGGACGACAATATTTATTTATAAGAAAAGTGACCATCCATAGATGTTGTAGAGCAATGCCTGGATCACCTCCTGAGGAAAAGGGAAATTTAGAAATGACTTCTTCTAGCATGTCATGAAAGGTGTCATCCGTGATGACTTGTTTAAAGGTTAAGTGGATGTTAGAGAAAGAGATCCGTGTTCAAGAATAGTCAAAAGGTCCTCAAGAAGCGAGCATCTTAGCAGGAACTTCTGTAAGAAATGAAAGAATTGGGGTCGCCGCTTGAACATGAAACTAATTCTAAAACAGAAGAAAAAATCGAGAGATAGCAGATGGATATCAGGGGGGGATTCTTGTCTGGGAGTAAATATATGAATAAGTGGAGTCGCCACCCAAACAAGAAGCCAACCGAAATGTCCAGGTGCTAAAGATACAATGATGAAATGATTAGTGATATGACGAAAGATAAGATGATGAAAAGATGAAGAGATGAAATGACGCCAAAAAATGTGATCCCTTGTGACAGGCTAATGAATGGCGAAAGAATATTTGAAGATTAAGAAAATGTCGTTAAGACCAAGGACAGAAAAACTCTATCCCCGGCAAGAGCGCCAAAAAATGTTGTCGCACAGAATGTCTAGGCACCGCGACAACGACTCAGATCGGGGGCTGTCACCCTGATCCCCAATCTCTCTATTTAAGTTGTCTCCTTGCAAGCTAAGGGAGGTAGACCCTAACAGAAATGAAGGAAAAGAATTGGTTGCAAGTCAACCAACTCAGGAGACACAGTCAAATAACCAAGTACTTGATAAGATTAACGAGACTTCACAGATCAATTATATTAAAAACCAGTGCCTTATAGAATTAAAGAAGATCTCGTTATACAATTAAATCCAAGTAGTTGATGTATAACTGTTGCTATGAAAACACAAATGACCACAATCATATTCAATGGAAAGCACCACAACCAGTCATTAAGATACTTAAGCCAATCAGCAAAGCTTATCATGAAACGATCATCAAATATAAATTCTAGATGCTTGAAATATTTCTGAATCTATGATATTCTATTAACCCAATCCAGAAATTAGAAATGCTCTACAGTCAAATCTTAGATAATAAAAAATTTAAGCTCATTTGACTATAGGACTTAGAATTTTTTTTTTTTAATTTTAGAATTTTGAAATTTTTATAGTTTTTTATTATTTTTTAAATCTAAAACAAATAAAAAAAATCTAAATCTAAATTAAAAATTTAATCTAAAGAAAAATTAGAATTAAAATCTAAATCTAAAATCTAAACAAAACTAAAGATAAATTTAAACTTAAACTAAAAATAAAAACTAAAATCGAATTCAAATCTAAAGCTAAACTAAACCTCCACTAAAACAATACTAAACTAAATAAAATCTAAAACTTAAAAGAATTAAAACTAAAATCTACGTTTAAAAAAGAACTAAGACTAAGCCTACATGAACAAATTAAAACTAAAAATTAACAAAACAAAATCAAATTTCAATTTAAAACTTTACAAAAATGAAACTAAACCAAAACGGAATTTTTTAACGCAGGCTTTGTTTTTTTTTTTTTTTTTTTTTGAGGTTGATATGTTTACGTGCAGGTTGGGCGGTGGAAGAGGGAGCACGAGGAGACAACGGAATAAGCTGCAGGTCAGATAGCTGAGAAACGAGGGTCGACGGCGAGGGCTGCGGATGAAGGGAAAGACGCGAAGCGGATGGGAACGATGGCAAGAAATGTGACGACTTACAGAGATGAGACGGTGGAAGGGGACGGCAGAACCAAGGTTCGAAGGGAATGAAAATAGCGACAGAAAGGAGAGTGAGGATAGAGGAGATGAAATCGAAAAGAGAAAAGGCAGAGGACGGCAGAGGACGGCAGAGGAAAATGCAGGTCGAGGGCAAAGAATGAAGTGGACACCAGAGCAAAGGAGGATTTGAAGTCGAATTGCAGAAATTGATGAGAATTGACAATGTTTTTTTACAGTGAATAGAGACAGAAAAACCCAGTACAATTGAAACGCCCAGATAGATTAAAATTTATCCCATCAAACTCAGATTTAGATGCTCCTTTAATCATATAACGTTCAAATTTGTCCACAGAATCGATTTGAGGCCAGATCTGGCCCTTGGGGGTTAGATTTGGCTCAGATCTAAAAAACAATTTCTGAGTAAACCCTGCAACCTGTAAAACCAGTCAGATCCTGAAAATATATACACTAAAAAAAATTATTAAACCCTTACAGCCCTAAAAATACAGATTTACAAGCTAATTTATAAATCTGAGGCCCTCATGGCCATATTTGAACCCATTTCAGCACAATTTTTAGAAATTTGAATTTTGAAAGAGAGGCACAAGCCTTAAAAACCCTGTAAAAACACAATTTCGTCAGATAACCTTGAGAAATTAGAAACGATGGGCTTTTTCAGATTTACGAATCTGAGAGTCAACTGGTCCAACTGAAGACTTCCCCAGACGCTCAAATTTTAAAAAAATTTCCCTGCACACTTAGATCTGAAATTTAGATCGATAGAGATTTAAGAAAATAACATGAGATCCTTCAGAAAAATCAAAATGTCATTTTATGAACCCAGAAAACTGTACAAGGTACCTATATGCAAATTAATCCATGAAGGCCATCAACCATAAAATACTAAATAAAGTAGCAGAGTTTAGAGACAATATCACCACATAGATCTAGAAAAGGAACACCAAAGTTTGTAACCCCAAAGTCTTTATGCTTTATTCATCAAAAGAAATTACAAGAGCTTCCAAGAACAAGTGCACGATCCTCTGATCGGATCCCTGAAGACTGACAAAGACCTTTAATTTATAGGAAAAAAATCTCCAACGACTAGTTTGGTTGATCCATGTCAAAATAATCTCGACTGCCGAAAATATTTGATCATCTTTTAATCTGGGCCATCGAAATTATAATTTTGAGGAAAAACGAATTTATCATTTAATTTCATTTTAATTAACTCAAAAATACTATTTTTGAGTTAATTACCCCAAAATTTTGACTTTGACTTAACCATCTAGGCCCAAGGGTCCAAAATTTCTTAAAATTCTCAATATTCCCTTGGCCTGGGGCCTTTAAAAATTCATTTTTTAAGGACCAACGAATTTTTCCTTTGAAGGATTTTATACTCACTTAGGACCTAGAATTAATTAAATTTCTGGCTTAAGATTTTTTAATTAATTTGACCAGAAATTTTAATTAATTGACTGAGAGGGAATTTTAATTATTTTTCCAACCCTCTTTACATAAGATAAATACATTTAGACACATGAAGGGGGAATACCCATTCGTATAGACCCTCAAATAAATACCCAATTCTACGACTCAAAACATGATCTAATAGACTAAGTAGCTTGTAATAAAATAATCTCGCCAAATAGCTAGGATTATTCCCAAACTACTTTTACAGGGACTCGATAGAAAACACTAGGACTCACTTAGCATGCTGATGACAAAATCCACCCTAGCTTTGGGGTGAGACTGAAGGAGAAAACTCTGCCGATAACTTGTGTCGAAAAACACAAGTAAATCAGTGAGACGAAAAACCTCCTAGGATAGAGATCGTCACCAACATACTAAGCTTACGTAGGTTGTTACAGACATAACGGTCTTACTTAGATCATTTACATCATACACATGCAGAATGGGTTTACATTATTCATAAAACTGCTGACTGATGATGGAATCTAAATGGCGCGAACATGTCAAACATGATGAATCCCATTTGAAAAAATGGGGGTGTACTCCTATGGGGTCGTTGACAAAGTGTGTTCAACAGACCCTAAGTCTAACTTAGGGAATCAGAAAAATTAAAGTGAATTAATTCAGCACATGTGATGAAATGTTCTAAGTGACGCGGATCAAACAGTCTTTTAATCTCAACCATCGATAAGAGATTAAATCACGGTCGTTGATGTCTCAACGAAAAAGTATAAGAGAAAGGCTTGAGGGTCACTTAGAGACACACACGAAGGCAGAGCTGAGAGACCGAGTTGGAATTCTACGGCAGGTTTGCTAAGAATTTCCAGAAGAGTTTTCTGCAGCAAGGGGTAGTATTGGCTTAGGGGATGATCATAGTTTTAAAAATCGATCGTCCAGTCTTGGAACCGGCCGAGTTGACCTAGCCAGACCCCTGGCCGGTCCGACTCAATGGTAAAACCGGTCTGGCAGCCAGTTTGTGACCGAGCCAACTGAGCCGTACACCGACTCGACCGGCTTGGCCGAACAGTTCCCAGCCGGCCGCGAGCTCCAAAAAACGGAAAAAAACGGACTTGAAACCGGTTTTAAAATTGTTTTTAGGGTTTCTTTAGTGTATCTAACCCCTCCCCATCCTATTTAATCTACCCAACCCCTCCCAATACCTTACATCTATCTCATTGAATTTGCTTGAGCATTTGTGAGGAATTTGTGAAGAGTTGTGGAGTTGGTTTTGGAGCAGCTTTGAGGAGTCTTTTGGGCAAGCTTTGGAGCAGCAGTGAGGAGCTTGTTGGGCAAGCTTTGGAGCAGCATTGATAAGTTGGTTTGTTGGAGTTGCATTGAGGAGGCTAGAGGCTAGAGGTATTTATTTTTTCTCTTCTAAAATCTACCTTTGCTTGTTTTATTTATTTTGCAAATCTGAAAATGGTAAACATAGTTTTTGGTGAAAGAAATGAACATAGAATGAATAGTCTTTTTTTGTTTTCATTTTCAAATTTAAACCTTTTCTTTCCAAGTCAAAAACTCAGTCCAAAATGGCCCCTAGAGTGAAAGATGTTGCTGTAATATCCCGTTTCGGGGATATCTCTAAAACACGGCAAACTCCAACCAGAGATGGACTGGGAGGGCATTTACCAGATATTCCGCCTCTGAGAGAGGACGAGATCCAGAGGCTACCTGGCCCTTTCCAGACTCTGTCTAAGAGTGAAAGATAAACACACCAAGTGGTATAGAACTAGAATGCTCAGAAAGATAAATAAATAACAGTGCAGCAGACACATAATAACAGAGAAAGAAATTACGGCAACTCATCCAGAAAACATAGAGAGGAAATGCTGAGCCATTTTATTAATCTGAGAAATATAATGAAATACAATAGGTGATCAGAGTGATGGCACCTAATCTTGCTCAAGGCAAGTGACGAAACACTCTCAAAAAATACAGGAAATGGCTGCTCTATGAACTGCGTTCCAGTTGCTGGAAAACTGCCATGTAGCTGCTACTGCTGGAATGGACTGAAGACTAGGAGCTGATCCCCTTGCCGGAATGAGCTGAAAATCTGCAAACCTCCTCTACTCACCAACTCGGACAAAACCCTGAAAACATATCAAAAATGGCCAACCACCGAAAATCACCAGAAAATGCCTCCTCAGGGAATTACGCTGGCCTCCAAGGCTCTGCGCAGAGGCTAAATGGAAATAGCTGAAACACCGCCTCAAACTCTGCCAAAATCCTCCTGTGGGAAAAGGCTAACCCTCTGCCACCTACTACTCGATCTCTACTCGAATCCTCCTGCCAAATTACTCTGCTACTGGAAAATCAATCTACCTAGATCATTGAGTGTCTTCTCTGGTGTGTTCTCCATTTACCCATCAACTTCCTCTTATAATCTCTAGTTGGGACTCCAACGACCAAAATTAAAACATAATCGACGGTTGAGATCATATCTGGATCGATCTGTGTGAGTTTCTAGATGATTTTCACCATATCTCAATTAATTCTGATTAATTAACCCATTTTCCTTTAGGAAATAATTAAAAATAGGCTAATAATCTATTTGAGACACTTCTTGGTGGAATTTTCAGAAATGATTTCTAGGTTATGGAGAACTCCTGTGTTTTAGCCTCTCCACAAAGTTACGAGACAAGAACACCTCCGATGCTACAGAAACTAACATTGCTAGATTGTGAGGCAACAGTGACAATGGACAACTCTTCTTAGTTCCTCTAAGGTTGCACTTGTGTTTTAGGACTTTACCACTTGAAGTGTAGGTTTAGAAGGTCACACTAATAATATGGATATTTCTCTTATTCAATAGTTTATCTTAGTGTACATATTTATCTTTTAGTTTCTATGAGTTTCTATGAGTTTCTATGGCTCTCCCATAGCTTCTCACTACTAGATTGTACTTTTAAGTCCCGTTGACCTATTTTTTCTGGTTATTCGTGTACAGTAATAAAATTACTTGTATCTTATCTATCTTGCTTGGACGTCACTACCTTATTCATTTTATTTTCTCTACTGCTCCTGATTTCCTGCATTCACATGCATGTTTGTTTTCATTATCGACTTTTCAATGTTCTAATGTGTTGTTGTCCATTGTCATATACTTCACTCTCACTTCATTATTTGTTTATAATATCCATCCTTTCTTGCACTCTGTTACTATTCTCTCTATTCTATATTGAATGTGTGGTCAACCCCTTTTGAGCTATGTAGATGTCATTTGACAAGTTTGCTTAATGAACAGAAATTTTCACATTATAAAATGCTAAGATTTTGTGTTTCCTGAGCAATAAGGTGTCTCAAATGCCACCATAAGAACCCAACTCCAGATCAGTCACAATTCCGACTAAAATATACAACGGCAAAACAACCAATGGCAGTTTGCAGATTCTGAAACAATGAAGGTATATTTTCAGAACACATTATAAATCAAAATAAGGAAGAAACTAAAACTAGGAAAAAATAAGAAGACGAGGATAATAAAAATGCTAATTGTAAGACAACATAGAACTGCTGTCCTTATGTACCTCCCATCAACCAAGGTACAATCCTAGACCAAAACAATTCTAGAAAATGAAGCTAGATAGGATACTTCAGATATTCAGCTCTAGACGGGCAATTTTCTGAGCAAAGGATAATAGCAGAAGTGTCCTCAGACACACAAATTTTATTAATAAGGAAAAGAAATTACATAAAATTTGCAAGAGTTTACACACAATCACTCAACACTCTTGTGAGTAGAGAAATTAGCTTTAAATAAGCTAATGTCCTATCCTAATTTTGTTATGGATCACTTATTTCATTTACAAGTGTCCATTTACATTAAATGCTCTCATAACAACACAACTAACTATTTTCCTAAATTGGTTCCTAAGAAACGACATATTTCTAGATGCCATATCTTTTATAACAACTAGTTATTCTAAAATGCCTCCAAAATCTAATTAAATATTCTAAATAATTGAATATTATATTCTAAATAATTAAACTAAAGTTTATGTATTTTTGGATCATCTAACATTCCCACCTTTGATCCAAAGATATCATTACAACAAATACCAAGTTCATCCTTGAACTTAGTAAATTTGGTCCTGCCAAGTGGTTTTGTGAAAATATCTGAGATCTGATCTTTTGAAGGACAATATATCGGCTTGATGACATCCTTTGCAATGAGTGTTCTGATGTAATGATAATTTGTGTCTACATGCTTTGTTTTGGAATGGAAAATTGGATTGTTGGCAAGCTTTATTGTTGACTGGCTGTCGATGAATAAAGATGTAGCTTCTGCTTGAGGAATACCTAAATCCTGCAAAACTCTGCGCAACCAAACAATTTCACATGATGCTTCCCATTCTAATATATATTCTGCTTCTACTGAAGAAGTGGCAATTATAGCTTGTTTCTTGCAACTCCAAGAAACTATAGTTGTTCCCATGTTCATCAAATAACCTGAGGTTGTATAATATCCCCAAATGGGATATTAAGACTAATTTTGTAAAAATTCACTTAAATAGAAAATTTCCATAAAATTTTCATTTATTTACAGAAGATTGCCATGTAAAATAGAACAGGAGAATACATGCAATTCCCTAACACAATGTGCAGAAATAATGCAGAAAATTGGATTGTTGGCAAGCTTTATTGTTGACTTGTTGTAAATCAATAAAGATGTAGCTTTTGCTTGAGGAATACTTAAATCATGCAAAACTCCGCGCAACCAAGCTTTATTGTTGACTTGTTGTAAATGAATAAAGATGTAGCTTTTGCTTGAGGAATACTTAAATCCTGCAAAACTCCGCGCAACCAAACAATTTCACATGATGCTTCCCATGCTGATATATATTTTGCTTCTGCTGAAGAAGTGGCAATTATAGCTTGCTTCTGCTGAAGAAGTTGCAATTATAGTTTGCTTCTTGCAACTCCAAGAAACTGCAGTTGTCCCCATGTTCATCAAATAACCTGAGGTTGTGTAATATCCCCAAATGGGATATTAAGACTAATTTTGTAGAAATTCACTTAAACAAAAAATTTCTATAAAATTATCATTTATTTATAGAAGATTGCCATGTAAAATAGAACAGGAGAATACATGCAATTCCATAACACAATGTGCATAAATAATCCCAGCTTTATTATAATAGATAAACTGGGGTTACATGCAAGTACAACCAAAATAGTTGAGATAAGATGTTGGCCTCTGAGATAATCTATTGCACTGCTACGCTAGCCCTCCAACTGAACTGTATTGTCGTTGTTAACCTCTCCTGTGAACTCTGGATGAATTCACCAAGGGGAGATGGGTGCTCGCCCAATCTCTCTATATCACCTGAGGGTTTCTGTCTTGGGGCTACCAATGGAGTAGAGAATCGGGCTCTCAACCTCACATACAAGAAGCAATATCAAATCCAAAATGTTCCCCAATGGCCTCCTCCTCTTCTTTTATAGATCTCATGGACCCCTCTAGAGCCTTCTATTTTATGATTATTTTAATCATGGAGCACTTTACCCTCTTATTAAAATATTATTTTTAATGCGGGAAAGAGTAAATCGGCTGCCATGTCTCCTCCGGTCACTGAAACTCACGTTTAACCATCCCATCATGTAAGTATTCTCGTTCCGGTTCCAACGAGCTATTACACTAAGGTGTTATGTCACGTATTCCTCCTGGATTGCCACCTTGAGTGTAATCAACTGAGTTAAGCCCAAAAATAACTCAGTTTTCTGAAAGTTGTCGGAATGCACCAGAACGAAAGGAAAACTATGCAGATGATGGAATATACCAAGCGAATGCCTCTGGTCCTCATAGAAACTCCTCAAAACTCCTCCATAAATCCCTTGGGCCCGCTAATGACACCAACTTGTACCTGTGCCCTGTCTGCTCCCAACTCTGGAAGTCCATCCTAACCATGTCATAAGGAACATCAGAAAAGGGGATATTACCGCCCCAAGATTGCTTGCCCTTAAGCAATCCAAATATGTGGACTAGTCTTTTGGCCCAATGCAACTGAGACCCAATGCCCGAATCCCATACAAACCGCTAGGAGATGCAAAGCCTCTGTATCAACCCACCAGGAACGGATCCCTCAATGGTCGGATCCCAGACCAATCTCTAACTAAATATGTCATCAAAAAACCAACCTGGATCCGAATGCCAACAAGCATCAGTGCTCCATGGCTTCTATTTTGTTGTAGCTCTGACTGTGTAGGTTTCCCCACCAACTACGTACCAACTCATCATCTCTCTCCAATCCAACTCCTAACTCGAACCAATGCTAACCCTACTCTCCTGAAGTCAAGATGGAATACTGAAGAGTTGTCGACCTGTGTCCTACTGCCAACTGGAAACTATAGTATTTGTCAAGTCTAAGGGTCCATGTTCTCCTATGCTCTTGACTAAGAAGATCATACCATCAATAGGATACCAACTCATGATCTCCCGCCAATCTAATCTATTGACATCTGTGCAAGGAGTATGTCTACTAAGTTGATACTAGTCCATGCGCAACTCCTGATGCTCTACCCGATCAACCAACAAAATCTGTCCAAGAAATCCTGCCACTCCCCCTATAATTGACCCAGGTGATGTAATATTCTTAATTAGCAATGGCTAATTGGAATATTCGATTTTGCTCAATTTTTCCTTCTATAGTTTATTTATAAATAAAAAGGTGAGTAAAGGGAGATATAACTCACTTTGGGAATAAAGTCACTCCCTAGTAGCACAACGTTGTAACTTAAAGGGAGCCAAGGGGGGGCCAAGGACCACGTAGAGAGGGGGCCCACGTATGCACTAGGAGGGACTGCGCAGATGGAGAGGAGCACGTGGCAAGAGGGAGGCTACGTTGAGGAGATGGGCCTTAGGGTTTTGAGAGAGGCCAACGTTATAAAAGAGGGAGGAGCCTCCTCATTTGGTCATTCGAGTTTATGCATTTGAGCTAGTCACTTCGACTTCTTGAGCACACTGGTTGTTTAGCCTGTTTGCAGCACTGTTTAGTGCATCGAGTGTCTTCGTTCGAAGATCTCACCCTTAGCCCCGGGGGACTTCGAGTGCCTGCTCGGGCAAGGTAGTTTCATCATCATTTTGTAGGAGGATTGGTGTTTGGATTTTCTTGCGGAGCTGTGCATTCAGAGACTGTGCAGTCTTGAGAGGGAGGATGCAGTGCATTCTAGGGGAGTTCCGGATTGAGTTTCTTGCAGGGGTTTTGAGCTTGGAGATTGAGCAAGGGACCAGCCCTTGCCTGTTGGAGGATTTTGGTGGGGTTTGAGGCTGCATTTCAGTGATTTCTATTCAGCCTCTGGACAGAGCCTTGGAGGACAGCGTAATTCCCTAGGGGAGTGATTTTCGAGGGTCAGCCATTTCAGATATGATTTCTGGGTTTTGCTGTGATTGGTGAGTAGAGGTGGATTCCAGATTTTCAGCTCATTCCGAGGAGGGGAACAGCCCCAAATCATCCTTTCATTTCAGCAGTAGCAGCTACACGACAGTTTCCCAGCAGCTGGGACGCAGTTCAGAGAGCAGCCATTTCTCGGTCATTCTGAGAGTATTTCTTCACTTGCCTTGAGCAAGTCTAGGTGCCATCACTCTGATCACCTATTGGACTTCATTATATTTCTCAGTATAATAAAATGGCTTAGCATTCTCTCTCTATTTTTTTGGAGCATTTGTTATACATTCTATCTATGCTATTGTATGCTTGCATTACTGTTATTTTTCTATCTGTGAGCATTCTAGTTCTATACCACTTGTGTGTGTTTTCCCCATACTCTTAGACAGAGTCTAGAAAGGGCCAGGTAGCCTCCAAATCTCACCCTCTTCTCAGAGGTGAAATATCTAGTAAACACCCTCCCAGTCCATCTCTGGTTGGAGTTTGCTTGAGTTTAGAGATATCCCCGAAACGGGATATTACAGTGGTATCAGAGCATAATTCTGGCTAAGCCTGTGGAGCTAGTTGTCTATGACACTGGGGGAGAAGCCCTACATTATTTACAGAGGCAGGAAGTACAAAGATCTTGAGCGTAGGTTGGAGAACACCTACGAAGAGGGAGACCGTGTTCAGGTGGTGGACACAGAACAGGAGGAGCCTGTGGTGGACGCAGAGCAGAGAGAGCCGACGGCAGATGACAGTGAGGCCAAACAGTTTGGGGAAGCACTCCTCAGATCAGTACAGGATCTGGCGAGGCAAATCGAGGTGATGGGGCAGAGATTCACTGCTGTGGAGGCTAGACAGTGTGAAACCCCAAGGGGTTTCCAGATCGGTGAGTGATCGGGTACATCCCACCATTTGCTGGAGTGTATTGCCACTCAGCGTGATGTTACCCAGCACCAGGCATCACATGCACCTACACGCTCTACCATGCCCACTTTTCTGGGAGCAGACACGGGGGCAGGAGCCCAGTAGGAGATAGAGCCCGGTCATATGGGCGATTATTTTGCAGAGAATCAGGCCTATGGGCAGGAGTTCAGGGATGCTCTCTCGTTCAGAGATTTTGTTCAGCTCCAGCGGGACAGTAGACCCTGCGACCATCATAGAGGGCACCGGCATTATCATGATGGAGATACCCACCGCACAACTAGCAGATTCCACTTGCCTACGTTTGATGGTTCATCAAATAGTTCGGCAAAGTCTTGGGTGGAGAAGCTGGACATCTATTTCCAGCTTAACCAGATGTCAGAGACGGAGGCCATCAAGGTGGCGACATTAAATTTGGATGGTGAGGCCCAGAACTGGTGGTTCCATGGGATGGTTACACTCGGACATTCTACAGTGACGACATATGCCGAGTTCACCAGGAGGTTGATAGAGAGATTTGACCGGAGGGATCCGGAACAACACTTTGTTGAGCTGACAAGGCTCAAACACACTGGGAGCCCAGTGACATACATTGCAGACTTCTTGCGGGTTTCAGTGATGGTGCCAGATCTATCCGCGGCGCGAATGATCTACATATTTGTTGAGGGGTTATCAGAGCCACTTCGAGGTCTAGTCAGATCTACTAGACCAGCCACACTCCAGGATGCTATTAGTAGGACCCGAGAATTACAGGACACCTTACCCAGGACCCGGACACCTTACCCCTAGAGACAGGCTTTCCAGCCCAAGAGGAAGGATGTGAGGATTCCGCCTCACAAGGGGAATCTAGGACAAGCACAAATGGATGATGATGCCAAGAGGGAGCTGAAGAAGAAGCGGTTGTGCTTTACCTATCAGGAGCCGTGGGCACCAGGACATAGATGTGTTGCTGGAAAAGCACCTTTTATTGAGGTCTTCTCCGAGAGCAGCAGAGAAGAGGATGAGGAGGATGACGTGGAGGTAGGAGACAGTCATGCAGCGCAGAATCCTTTGCCACCTCCACCACCACCAACAGGTGGTGCGGCTTTTGCACCTACCGGAGGGGCCCTTGCAGCATTGCGAGGAGTTCCCAAGTATTTGACGCTACGCGTACGGGGGACAGTACGTGGCCAGCGAGTATCAGTTTTGGTTGACAGTGGGGCAACCCACAACTTCATCGATGCACAGATGGTTGAGCGGAGAGGTATTCAGACTGAGAGCTTCGATCGATTTTCAGTTTTAGTCCCAGGAGATCAGACCATGATGTGTGCTCATTATGTTCCAGAGTTATCAGTGACGATGGGCACCTACACACTGACTGATCACTTTTTCGTGGTCAATATTTCGGACACCAACATGGTACTGGGTGTTCAGTGGCTTATCACTCTAGGGAAGGTTACTACAGATTGGAAGGCCCTAGAGATGGAGTGGGATGATGAGAAGACAGGGAGGCATGAGAAGATACGGGGACAACACACATATCCGCCTCAGAATGTTTCGGCTCATCAGATGGAGGCAGTCTTCCGGAAGGGAGACGTAGAGTGGGCAGTGGAGCTGCGTGCATCAGAGGCAGGGACTACAGGTCAGACGATGCACCCAGAGATACTGTCCATCCTTGACAGGTATGCCATAGTGTTTGGGGAGATTCCGCCAAGACAGCCACCGAACTAGGGGTTTGAGCACACCATTGAGCTTGAGCAGGGCATACAGGCAGTGATTACTACCCCCTATAGGCATCCTAAGGCCTATCAGGATGACATTGAGAGGGCCATCCAAGAGTTGCTGGCTCTTGGGCACATCCGGCCGAGCACGAGTCCTTTTGCTTCTTCCGTGGTGTTGGTGAAGAAGAAGGACGACACCTTGAGAATGTGTATTGACTACAGGGCCCTGAACAAGAAGACCCTGAAGAACAGGTACCCTATACCCAGGATCGATGAGTTGATGGATGAGTTGAGAGGAGCCCAGTTCTTCTCAAAGACTGATTTGAGATCGGGGTACCATCAGATTCGCGTGAGGGAACAGGACATTCCCAAGACCGCCTTCAGGTGTCACTATGGGCACTTTGAGTTTTTGGTGATGCCCTTCGGGCTAACCAACGCCCCAGCGACATTCCAGTCTTGCCTGAATCGCAGTCACTTGAGGAAGTTTGTGTTGGTGTTCTTTGATGATATCCTCATTTACAGCAGGACTTGGGAGGAGCATCTCCAGCACATTGAGGCAGTATTGCGCATTTTGGAGGAACAGCAGTTCTATGCCAAGCTCTCCAAGTGTGAGTTTGGGTTGACGGAGATGTTGTACTTGGGACATATCATAGGGGTGGACGGAGTGAGAGTCCACGAGGAGAAGATCAAGGCCATCAGAGATTGGCCGGAGCCGAGGAACGTGACAGAACTTCGAGGATTCATTAGCATTTGTACTTATTACAGGAAGTTCGTCAAGAGTTTCTCATAGCTTGCTGCACCCCTTACAGATTTGACGAAGAAGGGGGCATTCAGTTGGTCGGATACAGTGCAGCGAGCCTTTGACAGGCTCAAGGAGGTGATGAGCAGCTGCCCTGTGCTTGCATTGCCGGATTTTACGCAGCCATTTGTTTTGGAGTGTGATGCGTCAGGAGAGGGGATCAGTGCAGTATTGATGCAGGGAGGTCACCCTATAGCCTTTGAGAGTCGGAAGCTCCTTCCACACAAGAGGTTGTATTCTATATACGACAAGGAGATGTTGGTCATTATGCATGCATTGGCCAAATTACGGCAGTATTTAGTGGGTAACAGGTTCCAGGTGAGAACTGATCACAACAGCCTCAGGTTCTTTTTGGAGCAAAAGCAGCTACAAGAGAGGTAGCAGAAGTGGATCAGTAAGATCCAGGCATATGACTTTGACATTGAGTATGTCAAGGGTAAGAACAACGTGGTAGCAGATGCCCTTTCACGTAGACCAGCCACGTTGTCTCTTATGAGCTTGGATATAGACTAGAGGGCTCGACTTTTAGTAGAGTACTCCAAGGACAGATTTGCATGTGAGGTTCTGGATGGACAGGTGGCGGATGACAGGTACAGGGTGGTCGATGAGATCATCTACTACAGGGATCGGATCTTCTTGATTGAGGGATCTCAGCTCAAGAAGAAGATACTTCAGGCATCACATGATTCACCATTGGCCGTCCATCAGGGGTTTACCAAAACCTACAGGGCCATTAGAGAGAGGTTCTCATGGAAGGGCCTCAAGGAGGACGTACTCCAGCACATCAGTGAGTGCAATGTTTGCCAGAGGAACAAGGGGGAGATGAGCCATCCCGCAGGATTATTGCAGCCTCTTCCCATTCCGAACGGGAAATGGGAGAGTATTTCGATGGACTTCATCACAGAGTTGCCCATGGTACAGGGCAAGGATTGTATCTTTGTCGTCGTTGATCGACTGACAAAGTATGCACATTTTTTCGCCATATCCGCGCACTACACAGCAGCACAGGTGGCCGAGATGTTCTTCAAAGAGGTTTTCAGGCTACATGGTCTTCCTAAGACCATCATCAATGAAAAGGACAGCTGCTTCATGGGCGGATTTTGGCAGGAGCTTTTCCGGTTGGTGGGGACGGTGTTGACACCGAGTACTAGTTATCAGCCACAAACGGATGGGCAGACGGAGATAGTTAACAAGTGGCTGGAGGGCTACTTGCGTAACTATGTTAGTGGGCAGCAACGAGCATGGCTAAAGTGGCTGCATCTAGGAGAGTACTGCTACAACACTACACATCACATGTCCATTGGTATGTCTCCATTTTACGCTTTGTATTGATATCATTCTTTGTCTTTTGCTGATGTGATGTTTGGTGCTAGCAAGGCTCCAAGAGCCAAGATTTGGATCCAAGAGAGTCAGGATATTCTCCGAGCTCTCAAGGATAATATGGCTACAGTGCAAAACCAACAGAAGCTGTATGCTGACAGAGGTCGTGTGGAGAGACAGTTTGAGGTAGGGGACTTGGTCTACCTACGATTACAACCATACCGATAGTCGTCACTGAAGCAGAAGGGAGCTGAAAAGCTCAAGCCCCGCTTTTATGGGCCATACAGGGTGATACGCAGGATTGGGCAGGTTGCATATGAGTTGGAGTTGCCCCAAGGCAGCAAGATTCATAACGTTTTTCATGTGTCATGCCTGAAGAAGGCACTGGGGCAGCAGGTGACAGTGACAGATGAGCTACCACCCACGGATGATGAGGGGCATTTGGTGTTGCAGCCAGAGGCTATTATTGATACCAGAGAGAGGCAGCTACAGAGCAGGACAATCCGGGAATTCTTGGTGAGGTGGAAGAATTTGCCGGATGAGGATGCCACTTGGGAGAGTGATAAAATTTTGCAGCATCCATCACTTCAGTTGCTTGAGGACAAGCAACATTTTGCCAAGGGAGACTGTAATATTCCTAATTAGCAATGGCTAATTGGAATATTCAATTTTGCTCAATTTTGCCTTCTATAGTTTATTTATAAATAAAAAAGTGAGTAAAGGGGGATATAACTCACTTTGGGAATAAAGTCACTCCCTAGTAGCACAACGTTGTAACTTAAAGGGAGCCAGGGGGGGGCCAAGGACCACGTAGAGAGGGGGCCCACGTATGCACTAGGAGGGACTGCACAGATGGAGAGGAGCACATGGCAAGAGGGAGGCTACGTTGAGGAGATGGGCCTTAGGGTTTTGAGAGAGGCCAACATTATAAAAGAGGGAGGAGCCTCCTCATTTGGTCATTCGAGTTTATGCATTTGAGCTAGTCACTTCGACTTCTTAAGCACGCTGGCTGTTTAGCCCCGAGGGACTTCGAGTACCTGCTCGGGCAAGGTAGTTTCATCATCATTTTGTAGGAGGATTGGTGTTTGGATTTTCTTGCGAAGCTGTGCATTCAGAGACTGCGCAGTCTCTGAATGCACATGTCTTGAGAGGGAGGACGCAGTCCATTCTAGGGGAGCTCCGGATTGAGTTTCTTGCAGGAGTTTTGAGCTTGGAGATTGAGCAAGGGACCAGCCCTTGCCTGTTGGAGGATTTTGGTGGAGTTTGAGGCTGCATTTCAGTGATTTCTATTCAGCCTCTGGACAGAGCCTTGGAGGACAGCGTAATTCCCCAAGGGGGTGATTTTCGGGGGTCGGCCATTTCAGATATGATTTCTGGGTTTTGCTGTGATTGGTGAGTAAAGGTGGATTCCAGATTTTCAGCTCATTCCGAGGAGGGGAACAGCCCCAAATCATCCTTTCATTTCAGCAGTAGCAGCTACACGGCAGTTTCCCAACAGCTTGGACACAGTTCAGAGAGCAGCCATTTCTTGGTCATTCTGAGAGTATTTCTTCACTTGCCTTGAGCAAGTCTAGGTGCCATCACTCTGATCACCTATTGTACTTCATTATATTTCTCAGTATAATAAAATGGCTTAGCATTCTCTCTCTATATTTCTGGAGCATTTGTTATACATTCTATCTATGCTATTGTATGCTTGCATTACTGTTATTTTTCTATCTGTGAGCATTCTAGTTCTATACCACTTGTGTGTGTTTTCCCCATACTCTTAGACAGAGTCTGGAAAGGGCTAGGTAGCCTCCAGATCTCACCCTCTTCTCAGAGGTGAAATATCTAGTAAACGCCCTTCCATTCCATCTCTGGTTGGAGTTTGCTTGAGTTTAGAGATATCCCCGAAACGGGATATTACAGGTGAGCAAGTTGTGTTGCAAGACCTATCTATGTAACCCTGGAGACGGTTGCGGCCCGAAAATGCTACAACTCTGTTGTCTGCCATTACATTTGCTCATCGATGGGTAGACCCAAAGATGGATGCATTGCGGTGTCCCTCTTCTGATAGGAAACTCCCCGCTCCTGCCGTCTACTGGCCTGCTGTGAAACTGCCCTGTCAGCCTCCAACACCGCCTAAGAACAAGTGTATGCAAATACTGCCACCCTAGTAGCTACCTGTGCATCGATCTGCTCCTCATCAATGGCTGACCCCAAGGGTAGCCACGCATCCAACACAGACTTAATGTGAACCTCCTTGGGCTCTCCCCAAAAGGACTATCATGCATACTCTGTGTGTCCTCTTCCTCAGCTAACTCATGCTCCACCATATGTTGCTCTGGCTGAATCATCGCAAGCGACTCATCATCTTGAATATCTCCCATAGAGTCCCCTAACTTCTCACCATGCACACTGGAATACAACCCCAATCGACTGCCATCAACTCCACATGACTGCTCATTCTCCCTAGAAGTATCCTCATATGACCCCATGGACTCAACCAAAGAAGAGTCCTCATCCTGACATATAGAAGGAATGTCCTCCTGCTCTACCTTTGCATCTTTCAAGCATGAGTGGTCAGGTCCCCAAGGTTCTTTGCAAATGAAGCAAAGACCCCTCCTCCTTAACTCATTCCTGCTACATGGTCCATCAATCCTGAGCAGCTCCTCCCTGGTCAACTGTTTCTAGAACATTCTAATATTCTACTCAACCAACCTTTCGGCTAGCTCATAAGCAACAAGTGAAACCGATTGTTCTCTCCTCCAAATGGTCAACAGTCTAGCCTGCAACTCCCTGCAAATGGCATCACGATCTCCCATGACTGAAGACAAAATGGACAACATGTTTGTTCTGACTGTATCAAGGTGATGTTTCCTAATGTTAAAGAAACATTGGAACATCCGACGGACCAAGTCATTACACCCCAAATCAAGCATGATGTCATATGTTCTGAACATGGCCATACCTCCGAAAATCTCAAGCTTCTTCCCAAAGGTAGAGCCTACATTGTTGTCCAAGTCCTAAAAAGTCCCCACTACTAACTTGAAAGGAGATATAGGTGCGGTCAACCTCATAATGTTACTGAGGCATAATGCAACTCGAAGTCTGAACCCTTCACAAGGTTCTTCCAAGAACTTGGGTTGTATAAGAGCAAGCATAGCAGGTTTTAGGGCCCAAATTAGTTTCTTTCCTTCTAACTGGCTTACTTTGGGAAGGAGTTCATTAAGTTCATCAAGTTTGGAAAGAAATCTCCATGTGATCTTCGTGTGCTTCAAATCTGACCTAATTTTAAAGATCTTGTGTCTCAATTCATGTTCTTCTTGTGGTTGTTCCTGCTGCAACATACAGAGAATTCGCTTCGAAAGGGTTCTATTGACTACTGCGACTGATTTATTAAGTGATTTTAGGAATGTTTGATCAATGTTTTCATCAAACTGACTTATGCATGACTCTGACAGTATTACATTAATACTTCTATGGCTGACTCAATGCAGGTATAACAATTCAGTAATCAGGCATACAACTTTTCGTGAAAGGAGTCATGCAGCCTTTAGTCCATTCCTACTCAGCAAAGATAACCTAGCAACACACAGTAATATGGATAGCAATACAGGAAGTCTTCCTCTTATCATGATAGCGCACATATGGACTCAGTAGTGTGCTCAAACATTCCCCATGACACATATACTAGACAAACATTACAACACCTAGCCAACAACTATATCACCTATCCTTGAAATATCCTAATTAATTTATTCAGGCACCTTTTATGACCAACATTTTCAATACAGGGACACGTTCTCATACAGTTCATGTGCAAACTAATTTGAAACCTTCATTGAGAAACAGTGAGAACTTTGACAACAATAATTAAAAAATTATTAATTGCACATTGGATTTTGAAGAACCTGATATATGTGGGATAATACGTTGTCACAGGAATGTGTATATGTAGATGATTGAGATCAGTTTCAGTGCTTAAGCTGTGCTTTATCCACTTTTATGACAACCATCTCAACCTACAGGTGACTGGTTGCAACTAAACTCTGTCCCAATTGGTGATTTGATTTCCAATTTCTCCGAACAGTTGTTGGAAAGGATGTTTATATCTTTGTTGGCTCAAGGATGGATCAACAACTTCTATGTTTACAAATTTCCACTCGCACTCTGCCAACCGTTGCACCAAAACTTTTCATGTGGCATTCTGACTATCTCTCCTCCACTCGCAGTGATCTTTGCAACGGACAGGCCTGTGACTATGGTTTGCTTGCTCCAACTATATTGCATGTAGGGTCAACACACAATGCATAGATCAATGACTGAATCGATCGTTGTTCCTGCCAGGATTTATGCCCTTGACATAGGCCTCGAATGCCCCGAAATGCGGCATCTATAGATTATCCAGACCCACGGACTTTCACACCCCGTCAACGAATCAATGGGATAGTGTTTTCGCATGCATGCTCCTCTCTTTTGGTTTCCTGGTGATGCGGCTCTTTGTCATACATCACAACTCTGAATCCGCTAGCAGCCAGATGAATTCCGTTGCTCCCAACTCCTGTCAACTTTCTGCTCCAGGCAGCTACAACCACCTTGATTTGAAAGGAATCTGACCACCCCAAATGATCGATCGTCCCTCTGAAGATAATTATGGTCGATGCTTCTGGAAGGCCTTTGGCACACACGCACAAGAGAAACCATTTCTCCATTCAGCAAAACGAATCCATGTGACAGTCCTGCTATTTGGTTGGATGTCGTCATAATGCTACGTTGCTGCCTCCCAACTCCATCATCAGACAATATTGGATTCTGTCAGACGTGGTCGGATGCAAGTCGCATTCCAGGAAATAGACTTGAATTGATTCTATATTTCCTCAACCACAGAGAGATTGCCAACGATCATCATCACTCTAGCGTAATTCATTTTCTCAGAATATTGACTTAGTTCGATCCTCCATAGCAATGCAAGATCATCGCTCAAAATTTTATAGGATTTTTTCTACTCGGACCACTGAGCACTACTTGACTGCACCCTTGGAGAATACGATCCGGTCGCATTGCCGCAACGCACCTTGCCATGAAGACAATGACGTGAAAATATTCGCAATGGTGGCTCTAGCTCGGTCCTCCGAAACTCGATAAGGATTGACAATCAATTTCTTTCTTTGATTGAATTAGGCCCCTTAATCGATGCCCACGAATTCGCTCTCGATGTCCTCTATTCTATGCAGATCGACCCCGCTTCCAAAATTAACCACTAACCCTTAAAATACGACGCCTTCAAACATAAAGAGGGACTTGAGATATTTGGCCTTAATTCATAATCAAGTTTTCTCTTGGTCGGTCTTTAAAATAATAAAGATGCGTATTTTCTATATAATGGTCAAATTCGTTGAATCGATTTTATGCAGGCAACAATTTGGTAGAAATTTGCAAGGAATTTGTGCAACAAATTTGCAGGCAATGGTGAGGTTGATAACCCAGGCACATTCAAAACCCTCAAACTTGTCCTTTCAAAATTTGACTTGAAATTGATCTGCAAATTAAACCCTTGAACTTGGCATTTTCGGTACTTTGGCAAGTAAACCCTCAGGCTAGCAAGATCACCAGCTCTGATACCATTGTAATATCCCCAAATGGGATATTATGACAATTTTTGCAAAAATTCACTTAAACAAAAATTTTCCATAAAATTATCATTTATTTACAAAATATTTCCATGTAAAATAGAACAGGAGAATACAGGCAATTCCATAACACAATGTGCAGAAATAATCTCAGCTTTATTATAATAGATAAACTGGGGTTACATGCAAGTACAACCAAAATAGCTGAGATAAGATGTTGGCCTCTGAGATAATCTGTTGCACTGCTACGTTGGCCCTCCAACTGAACTGTACTACCACTGCTAAGCTCTCTTGTGAATTCTGGATGAATTCACCAAGGGGAGATGGGTGCTCGCCCAATCTCTCTATATCACCCGAAGTCTTTCCATCCTGGGGCTACCAATGGAGTAGAGATTTGGGTTCTCAACCTCACATACAAGAAGCAATATCAAATCCAAGATGTTCCCTAATGGCATCCTCCTCTTCTTTTATAGATCTCATGGACCCCACTAGAGCCTTCTATTTTATTATTATTTTAATCATGGAGCACTTTACCGTCTTATTAAAATATTCTTTTTAATGCGAGAAAGAGTAAATCAGCTGCCATGTCTCCTTTGGTCACTGAAACTCGTGTCCAACTATCCCATCATGTAGGTATTCTCGTTCCGGTTCCAACGAGCTATTACACTAAGGTGTTATGTCACATATTCCTCCCTGAATGCCACCTTGAGCGTAATCAACTGAGTTACGCCCAAAAATAACTCAATTTTCCGAAAGTTGTCATAATGCATCAGAATGAAAGGCAAACAATGCAGATGATGGAATATACCAAGCGAATGCCACTGGTCCTCATAGAAACTCCTCAACACTCCTCCATAAATCCCCTGGGCCCGCTGATGACACCAACCTGTACGTGTGACCTGTCTGCTCCCAACTCTGGAAGTCCTCCTAACCATGTCATAAGGAACATCAAAAGAGGGGATATTACAGGTTGATGCCCGATCACCAATACTTCTAGCAAAATCTGCACTTGAATATCCACCAAGTACAAAGTTCGTAGTCTTTTTGTAAAGAAGACCAAAATCTTTTGTCCCTTGGATATATCTAATGACCCTTTTTGCTGCATTCCAGTGGTTGTCCCTTGGTTCATGCATAAAGCACGAAAGAATATTGACTACATAAGATAAATTTGGACGAGTGGTTGTCAGATAGATGAAGTTGCCAATCAACTGTTTATAAGTAGCACTGTTCACCATTTCCCCCCCTTCAAATTTTGAAAGTTTCAAGTTTTGTTCCATGGGGGTGACAACAAGCTCACAATCTTGCATTCCAAATCTTTGAAGAAGTTCAAATGCATGCTTGCTTTGACAAATGAAAATATGATTTGGATGTTGGAATACTTCAGCTTTAAGATAGTAGTGAAGTAATCCCAAATCAATCATCTTAAAACCAACCTACAACTCCTTCTTTACATGGAAAATATGATCATTATAGTTCCTAATAATGATCAAGTCATCCACATACATAACAAGAATAACCATATTTTTACCGTTTTGGCGTACATATAAAGTATGACTAGATTCACTTCGCTTAAAGCCAACTTTGCGAAGGTACTCACTTATTTTGGCATACCAAGCTCGTGGAGTTTGTTTCAATCCATATAAAGCCTTGATCAGTTTGCAAACTTTGTGTTCTTGCCCTTCAATCTCAAAACCTGGAGCTTGTGTCATATATACTTCTTCCAGTAAATCTCCATTGAGGAGGGCACTTTTAACATCCATCTGATGAACTTTACATCTTTTTTGAGCTGCTAATGCAAGTGTTAATCTGA
This sequence comes from Pinus albicaulis, assembly GCA_034641835.2. Taxonomy (NCBI): domain Eukaryota; kingdom Viridiplantae; phylum Streptophyta; class Pinopsida; order Pinales; family Pinaceae; genus Pinus; species Pinus albicaulis. The sequence continues at coordinate 18,843,105 of MU968480.1, read as the reverse complement.
TGGTGTTCCATTTTGCTCTAGGTGCAAATGTTTCCTCATAGTCGATGCCTTCATGTTGTGCAAAACCCCTAGCAACAAGCCTTGCTTTGTACTTGTCAATGTCTCCATCTGGCTTATACTTAATTCCATAAACCCATTTGCATCTGCTGGGTTTCATATTTTGAGGACAATCAACAAGTTTCGAAGCATTGTTTTCCATCACTGCCTGGCATTCTTCAACCATTGCCTTTTGCCATTCTTTATGTTTTACTGCCACTTTGCATATAGAGGGCTCAGTAAAATCATTTGTTATCAAAAAAAATTTTTCTTCATTTTTGTGTGAACCCCGTGTTCTTGTTTTCTTTTGCTCATATGGCCTGACATCTTTCAAAAGTTGAACAACCCATTTAGGCAGTTGATGTTCACTTGTTTGCGGATCTAAATAATCACCATCATTGTAAAATGGATTGATATAAACAGATGTTCTTCGATCAACTGAAGGTTCAAGGGGTGGAGAGTCACTGTGAGATGAACTGCTGCTAGGAGATTCAGTTGAACTGCCAGAAGATCTAGATGGTGTAGATGAAGTAGGTGAGCTGGATGAACCATTTTCAGATTAAGGTAATTTAATATCATACCAAAGTTGTGTGCTTGGTTGATTTTGCGTTCTGCTTCTCTTTTTATCTCACTTAGTTTCCAACTTCTGTAGAATATTTTCGATCTCTATGGCACTCTTGCTTTTTGTTTCATCAAAAATCACATCCCTGCTGACAATAAACTTTCCATTTGACAGAAGACGATATCCCTTCTTTTCATCAGAATACCCAATCATTGTATACTTCAAACTTCGTGAATCAAGCTTAGTTCGTTTTTCTTTTGGAACAAAGGCATAACACACTGAACCAAAAACTCTAAGATGTTTGACTCGAGGTTTGAAACCAAACCATGCTTCATATGGTGTAATTCCATCCAAAGAAGCAACAGGGGATTTTTTCCTTAAGTAGACTACTGTATGTATTACTTCTGCCCAATATAAAGGACTTAAATTTTTGAAAGTTAGCATGGATCTTTCCATCCCTAACAAGGTGGAGTTCATTCTCTCTGCTACTCCATTTTGTTGTGGAGAGTAGACATTTGTAAGTTGTCTTTGATACCATTGTCCTTGCAATAATTTTGGAATTCATTGGAAGTGAATTCTCCTCCATTGTTTGTACTGAGAGTGTCAATCTTCTCTTTAACTTCATTCTCAACAAGTTGGCAAAACGTTTTAAACTTTTTGAATGTTTTTGACTTTTGCTTCAAAAAATAAACCCAAGTCATTGTACTAAAATCATCAATGAAGAGTAAAAAGTATCTACAACCTCCTAGAGAGGTTTGTAGAGGTCCACAAATATCACTGTGAACCAATTGAAAATGCCTATTTGCACGCCATGAACTTGTTGGAAAAGTCTCTCGACTTTGTTTCCCATAAATGCAAGCTTCACATTTTGCATTTTCTTTCTTAAAGTTGGAAATCCTTTAACCATTCCCATCTTTTGAAGTTGGCAGAGACTTTCAAAGTTTAAATGTCCATATCTAACATGCCACAACCTTATTGGTGAAATATTTGTGCTTGTTGCACCTGCAAAATCAGAATTTCGTGGAAGTATTGTTCCTTTCATCCTTAGAAGTTTTCCATATTCATATCCTTTCATGACTGTCTTCATATTATGTTTGATGGAGTTGATTTTTACTAAGCCATCCTCCATAACAACTTGATGTCCTGCTTGTCGAATCGTGACTAATGACAACAAATTATTCTTGAAAGTTGGTACCTACCAAACATTTGAAATTAATTTTTCTCTAGTGCCAGGAAGAGAAACTTTTACAACACCTTTTCTACAAGGAGTGTGTCTTGTATCATCTGCAAGAAATATTATATTGAGATGACATTGTTGAAAAGTCCAAAAGAAGTCGCATCGAAAAGTCATATTCTGTATTGCCCTTGTATCTAATATCCAAGCATATTTAATCACTTTTAAGATATGTGGAGACCTGTAAAGTTGTTGATTATGAACTTTGATGTGTAGTAAAGACATATTCTGAGCCATCATCGTCTTGATCATTAGAAAACTTTGCCATGTGTTGGTGAAACTTTGGAATTTTGTCAATAGAAGTTCGACAATCTTCAATATAATGACCAACTCTGTTACACCTTCTACAAAAAATTTGACTGAAATCTCTGCCTCTGCCTTGACTCTGTCCTCTGCCTCTACTTTGTGCTCTGCTTTGATTTTGTCCTCTACCTTGACTTTATCCTCTTCCTTGATTTTTGCCTTTGCCCTGATTGTTTCCTCTGCCTTGAATGTTGCCACTGCCAGAATTGTTGCCTCTATTGAAGTTGTTCCCTCTGCCTTGACTTCTACCACGACCTTGTCCTCCATGTGCTCTTGGATTTGAATTGATGTGCCTCTTCCTCTACCTCCAAAACTATCAGTTGAAGATATACTAGTGCTAGTTTCTGTGAAGAAGACATCTTCACCAATTTGTTTCTTCTTCCAAAACATTTTGCCACGTTGAGCTAGCATTTCACTTAACTCATCAAATATTAACTTCTCTAGATTTCCAGTTACCTGTAAAGTTTCCAAGAAATGTGTATATGAAGAAGGAAAACCAACAATCAAAATAGTAGTCATGAAACTATCATCCATTGATTGAAATCCAACATTTACTATTTCTTGCTTAATATTTTTAAGTCGGGAAATATATTCAGGTACATCTCCCCCTTCTGTCAATTTCTACTGGAGCAACTTCAATTGAAGAACCACTTTCTTAGACTCAAGTTGTATATCAAACAAATCTTTAAATGTTCTCAAGGAAGACCATGCATCATAAGCATTTTCAATGTGAAAATACATTTCATCATTAACTGAAGATTTGATTAATGTTAATGCTTTGGAATTTTTGATCTCCCATTTAGCTAGTAAAGTTGCATCTGTAGGTTTATTTGGTTTAACATCACCATCACATATATCTCGCCAAAGTTCATTATAAATTAAAGTGCTTTCCATGTGCCTTTTCCATGTCTTGTAAGTCTTTGAGCCTTCAAGTTTGTCAGATTCAGAAAATAGATTTACCAGCTTGGACATTGTAAAAGTAAATGTATGCACCAAGATGGATCATGCACCAGAAAAAGAAGAACGGCAACACACCACACACAAAAAAAGATTTTTCAGGGCTTCGCCTTCACCCTCGTATAGTCGTTAAAAGAGAAAAGTGACCGAACTTTGCGCTTGGCTCTAGTCAACTTCCCTGAAATTTTACAATAAAGATTTCGAAATTTGACTTTTTACAATGCTCTTGCAGTTTTGACTTTGTTTACTCTAACCCTCCCTCAAAGTGAAAATTACTTTGAGTTACAATTACACCTTATCACTCCAATTTTACCAATTTCAATAATAATCACACCTTATTACACCAAATTACAAAATTTTACAAAAATAACTACTCCAAAAATTACAAATTATATAGTAACATCTTATCACTCCAAAGTTACAAAACTCAGACCTTATTACTCCAAATTACAAAATTTTACAAAATTAACTACAAAAATTACAAACAAATTCCCCAAAATTCAACTTATCACTCCAAAAAAAATATTTAAACAGCGTACTTATCTCTCCAAAATTCAAAATAAAAAATACACCTCACTCCATTAATAAACTTTTAATTTCTTTTAAACTCACCTTAAAAAAGTAATTTATGAAGTCCCTTTAAAAAGTGAATTAATCTTTTATGAAGTCACTTGAACGAATCTCCTTGAAGCACACTTTAAAAGAAAAAATTGTGGGAAAGTTGAAGTTACATACGGCAACATAAAAAATTTCAACGCAATTGCTGGAAATAACTTTGGACATGAATTGAGGCGAGTTGCACCTTCAAACGTTGCAAAGCTTGAATAAGAGGCTTACCAGTTTACGATATTGACAACGACAGACCCATTGACAGAGAGGCCCTGCACACTCTTTACCAAATTATTTGGCAACGATCTCAGTGAAGGCTTCCACTGTACTCAAACGCTAAATTCCACCTTAACAGTAACATTCAAGAGCAAAAATTGACCGCGATAGGTGTCTCAGGGTTTATTGAATCAAAATGAGGAGATTTTGTTGATTTTGTAGCACTGGAAAGTGTTCTAAGTCTCAAACTTTGTAAGGAGGCTTGGACATCAGTGTTCCAAAGAACCTAGAAATCGTTTGTGGAAATTCCACTTGGTTCATGACTTATTAAAATAATTAATTATTTTAATGGAGACCCTATGTCTAAACTTAGGGAAATTAAATAATTAAAGGGTATTAATAAGTCAGAGTCTGAATCTTCTAGAAAACAAAGATCAAGTCAAGTTCTAATCTTAGCCATTGATTAATCTTCTAATCTGGGTCGTTGATTCATCAATGAAAAGATTATAAAAGAAGGCTTGAGGGTCATTTGGAAAATAAGCCGGGCATACACTCAATACCCGAAGGAGATCAATTCTGAAGGAATAGAATTCGATCTCAGTGGGAGAGTTGCACGAGCAGAAGGAGAAGGAGGGAGTCAGCAGTGACTGAACTCAAGGACAGAGGGACGCAGTGGGTCACAAGAGGCAGCACAGGGTTGCAGCGCGGTGATCCCACGCAGACTTACGCAGTCCAGCGCAGGGACTACGCAGTGAAACACGCAGACAGGCACAGAGGGAAGCAGAGGTTGATCAGGGTGTTCGTAAATTGTCGGGAGAAGCCGAGAATTTTGTCTTAGGTGTTTTCAGATTTTATGTCCAAGTGTATTCCTTGTAAAGATTCATTTGATGACGAATATTAATAAAACCCTCATTAATTGCATCGGTTTTCCCACATTGGGTTTTTCAAGGACATTTGTCCAAAAATAACTGTGTACATGTGATTGGTTCTTATGCTTATGTTCTTCACTGTTTACTTCTCTGCATATATAATTGTGAATGTTGCAGTAGTATTTATTTCGAAGTTTACTAATAGATTTATGTAAATAACTTATTGAAATAATAAGTAGGAGAAATAAATCTATCACTGCAACTGTAGAATTTTTCACATGGTATCAGAGCCAGATATGAGTAACAGGAAAGGAGAATTGATAGGTGAACAGAAATCAGACAATGTGGCAGCAGCTCAAAGGAGTTCACGTAGTTCTCCAAAGAAGGAAAGAAGCATGATAGAATAGATGGATAATGATGTTTTTGTTATGGCGTCTAGACTTGAAGAAGAATTTTCTTGTGTGTTAAGCACAGCCTCTCCAGAAGTCTGGTACAATGACAGTGGAGCTTCTACTCATATGATGGGAGTACGGGAATGTTTTTCCGACCACCAAGAGGAGAAGATGAATTTTAAAATAACCATGGGTAATAAAGCAAAATGTACCCTGATTGGAAGAGGTACCATAGTATTTCAAACCAAGGCTGGAAATAAAATTCAGGCCACGAATGTGCTGCATCTGCCCGGGCTGGGGATGAACTTGCTCTCAGTGTCTCAACTTCAAAACTGAGGTTATGACGTTTACCTTATTGGCAACAGGGTTTACGTCAAACATCCCAGTTGGAAGAAGAAAGCACAAATCGGAGTAAGGAGCAACAAACTTTATAAGTTACAGCTCAAATCCTCGATGGCACTGATTGGCAACACTGATGAAACAAACCTAAATGAACTATGGCACAGAAGAATGGGACATTTGCATCATGGGGCGTTAAAAATCCTCAATAAAACTATCATAGGAGTTCCAGAACTGAGCACCAAGCGAGACGATGTCTACAAAGGATGTGTACTGGATAAATATGCCAAGGCAGCTTATCAGAGAAGTAACAATAGGCCCGAGAGTGTATTGGGCCTGATACACTCGGATATCTATGGACCAATGTCCACTAGAGCTCTTAGTGGTGCCGAGTATTTCGTCACCTTTATTGATGACCATTCCAGAAATACCTGGATCTACTTTTTGAAGACCAAGGACGAAGCCTTCAGTCGGTTTAAGGAGTTCAAAGCTCTAGTAGAAAATCTGACAGGAAAGAGGATCAAGGTACTGCGTTCAGACAATGGTGGTGAATACACAGACAAGGAATTCATTGGGTTATGTACAAGGAATGGTATCAGAAGAAAGTGGACCGCTCCATATAATCCAGAGCAAAATGGTGTGGCAGAAAGGAAAAACAGGACTATTGTCAAAGCTGAAAGGGCGATGTTGTATGATCAAGACATGCCCAAATTTTTGTGGCTTGAAGCTTGTAACACAGTCGTTTATGTTCAGAAAAGGATCCCTGACGCTACATTGGGAAAGATCATGTCGGTGTTGATTTATGGTAGCATCGTATGTGCTCTAGCATTGTAACTTTGTATATAGGCTAGGACACAAGTATTCCTTAAAACCCAGAAATGGTTTTGGAAAATTCCACTTAGAAATGGTTTAATTAAAATAATTAATCATTTTTTAATGTTTTCCTAAGTATAAACTTAGGGAAACTAATTAATTAAAGGGTATTAATTAAACTAAGTGTGAATCTTCTACATAAAGTCATGGATCACCTCCAAGTTAATCTTAGCCCTTGTTATGTTTTAATCTTCGTCGTTGAAGATTCAACAGAAGAATATAAGGAGGGTGAGGGGCCTATGGAAATATTATTGTGACACTTGAGCCATTGAGCATTTTCGATTTGTGTGAGGAGACACAGCTTTTGATCAAGGATCAAATCACTAAGGCAGGGTTTGCTAAGTGAATATGATTCAGTGATCAGATCTAGAGAGGGGCAGAAGCAGAGATTGGTCAGGTGGACCAATAATACATTTCAGAGTGAGACAACATTTACGCAAAAGAGAGACAACACAGTTTTCTGCAGAGGTGACGCAGTTCTTGCAGAGAATCACGCAAAACTAGCGCAGTGTCTCTTGGAGTCAGTGCGGAGAAAGCTAGTGGCTGGGGTTCTGAGCCAGGAGGGCCAAAATCTAGCTTCATATCAGCCAGATCAGTTGCAGAGAAGGGTGACGCAGTTCCTCAAGCTTTCCCATGCAGGCTTACGCAGATCCAGCATAGGAAATCACGCAGAGGCAGTGAGGGCTTCACCAGTGTTGTTTTTTATCAGCTGGAGACTTGATGAGTGAGGTATATCTCACAGTTATTTTTGCTGTCTATATTTCTCTAAAGGGTTTGCTGGATGTCGGCACCCTAGTTGTATTCAAGATTTTGCTGCTTAATAATACAAACCCTCAGATCTGTTGCACCGGTTTTCCCAAGTTGGGTTTTTCCGGGGACTTATTCCAAAAACAACTGTGTCACATTTGGATGTTTTTCATTGTATTTTGTTCAATTTGTTTCAACACTTAGATTTATTTCCACAACATTATTAGTGTAGACTGCTTCAGAAATTACTTTGATATTTCATAGTAATGAAATAATTATGTAACATAATAGAAGAAGTAATTCATATTTGTAACAATACGAATCCGAATCTAGGATTTTTCACATGGTATAAGAGCTTATTCAAGTTGAAGTGCAGTTGAAACACTAGTGAACCAACAGATCAGCACTGAAGAGTCTAGGATCTGCGTAATCAACAGCAGACGCTCCCAGAAAATTACACTGTCCAAGCTAGGAGGGCATTTCAGTGCAGAAAAGGCTCCCTCTGAGAGAGTTGACAGAGGGGTAAGCTTTTTCAGTTGCAGAAGAGGTAGCGTAGCTGAAGGACGCAGTTACTGCGCAATAGTAAGAGCTAGTGCATAAGCGTTAGAAAATTCTGAAAAACACAGTTGGGGATTTCTTGACCTCAGAAGAGTTTCTTACTCAAAGAAACTCAGTTTTTCCCGTGCAGCAGCAGAAGCAGTGACTTACTTCTCAAGGAGTGTGTAATTCTAGCTGAGTAGAGGGTTAGAGGAAGATTTCGACAAAGTTGAGGAGATGGCCAGCAATGGACTATGTGACGAAGATAGATTGTTGGGTGCCTCCAACTATGTTATTTGGAAATCAAGGATAGAGTTTCTCCTTGATGAGCATGATCTGAAAGCCCTCATCGACAGCGCAATTGCAGAACCGCTTGATACCGCACACCTAAGGCAATTCAAGAAGAATATGGCAAGAGCCAAGCGGTTGATCCTAGATGGAGTAAAGGATCATATCGTACCCCACATAGCTGCAAAGACCACGACTAGAGAAATGTGGGTAGGGCTTGAAAAGCTATACCAAGGATCTTCCGAGCAGCAGAAGATGTACCTTGAAGAGAAGATGCGGAATATCAGGATGAAGAAGGGAGCGCGTTTTGACTCCTTCTTGTCTCGGATTCAGGAAAACCGAGATCAACTGTCTGCAGTAGGATCTGCTCCTAGAGACTCAGAGCTAGTAAGGCTCATGCTGAACTCTGTTTCAGAGGATTATCAAGTCTTTATCCAAAGTATATTGCACAGAGAAAGACTTCCAGGATGGGAAGCAATGTGGGCAACCTTACAACAAGAGTTGACGAGAGATCTCCTAAAAATCCACTTGGAGGATGGCAGTAGCAATTCAAAGGTCAAGAAGGAGGAAGAAGACAACACTTCCCTTGCATCAAAAGGGCAACAGAAGCAGAAAAAGAAAGACCTGTCCAAGATCAAGTGCTTCCGGTGTGGGGAAATGGGACATTATGCCACACAATGTCCTCTTAAGATTAAGGATAAAGAGGAGAAGGAAGATCCACAAGCAGGAGCTGCCAAGATTGAGGCAGAAAAATATTGTGCCATGTTAGCTTATATTCCGAAAGGAGAGAAATGGGTTGACTTGGATTTGTAGATCCAGAATCTATAAGAAGGCGGGATCCTTGAGTATTTCCGAATTCTTGGATCACATGTGAGCTACGACAGCCTAAAGACAGTATCAGGATGGACAGTGCAGCGGAAGATGAGAAGACAATGCAGTGGCTAGCAGTACTAGAGCCTAATCAGCGCAGAGAGGGAGCAGCAAGATCAGCAGTTGAGCAGCAACAGCGCAGTGCAATGCAGTGCTCACGCAGTGTAGAGCAACAAAAATGCAGTACTTTCTGAGAGCTAGAGCAGAAAGTAGCAGCAGTCAGTCTTATTTTCCAGTTGCAGATTTTCTTGTCCAAATTCAGATGTTTTTCTGTTACAAGTAGCAACAGTATAGCAGTGCAGCAGCAGCAGCAACGCAGTGCACAAGTGGTGTAGTGCAGTGCAGAGCAGTGCTCACGCAGTGCAGAGCAGTGCTCACGCAGTGCAGAGCAGTGCTCACGCAGTGCAGAGCAGTGCTCACGCAATGCAGCAGCATGGTTGCAGAATTCAAAGGGAGTTGCAGTATAGTGGCAGTTGGCAGCAGCAAGCAAAGTCAGCAGCAGTACAGTTGCAACATTTTCTTGTGCAGTGTTGGTGAGCAGCATCAACAGCACAGCAGCAGATGTTACAGCACAACAGCAAATGTTACAGAAGTCGGATCAACAACACATTGAGTTGTTTTGCTAGAGCACTTTCCTCGCTAAGAGGGAGTGTTGATTTATGGTAGCATCGAATGTGCTCTAGCCTTGTAACTTTGTATATAGGCTAGGACACATGTATTCCATAAAACCCAGAAATGGTTTTGAAAAATTCCACTTAAAGATGGTTTAATTAAAATAATTAATCATTTTTTACTGTTTTCCTAAGTCTAAACTTAGGGAAACTAATTAATAAACTAAGTGTGAATCTTCTAGATAAAGTCATGGATCAACTCCAAGTTAATCTTAGCCCTTAATTATGTTTTAATCTTGGTCGTTGAAGGTTCAACAAAAGAATATAAGAAGGAGGGTGAGGGGCCTGTGGAAATATTATTGTGACACTTGAGCCATTGAGCATTTTCGATTTGTGTGAGGAGACACAGCTTTTGATCAAGGATCAAATCACTAGGGCAGGGTTTGCTAAGTGATTATGATTCAGTGATTAGATCCAGAGAGGGGAAAAAGCAGAGATTGGTCAGGTGGATCAAGAATACATTTCAGAGTGAGACAACATTTACGCAGAAGAGAGACAGCGCAGTTTTCTGCAGAGGTGACGCAATTCCTGTAGAGAATTGCGTAGAACTAGCGCAGTGTCTCTTGGAGTCAGTCCGGAGAAAGCTAGAGGCTGGGGTTTTGAGACAAGAGGGCCAAAATCCAGCTTCAGATCAGCCAAATCAGTTGCAGAGAAGGGTGATGCAGTTCCTCAAGCTTGCCCACGCAGGCTTACGCAGATCCACTGTAGGCAATCATGCAGAGGTTGTGAGGGCTTCACCAGCGTTGTTTTTGATCAGTCGGAGACTTGCTGAGTGAGGTATATCTCACAATTATTTTTGCTGTCTAGATTTCTCTGAAGGGTTTGCTGGATGTTGGCACCCTAGTTGTATTCAAGATTCTAGTGCTTAATAATACAAACCCTCAGATCTGCTGCACTGGTTTTCCCAAGTTGGGTTTTTCCGGAGACTTTAGTCCAAAAACCACTGTGTCACATGTGGATGTTTTTCATTGTATTTTGTTCAGATTTTTTTAGCACTTAGATTTATTTCTACAACATTATTTGTGTAGACTGATTCAGAAATTACTTTGATATTTCACAGTAACGAAATAATTATGTAACATAATAGAAGTAATTCAGATTTGTTGCAGTAGGAATTCGGATCTAGGATTTTTCATAGTCGGAAAGTGTCTTCATTGGCATCAAACCTGAAGTGAGTCACTCTAGGATCTTCGGCAGTAGAGCTTACTATCATGTGCCCAATGATAAGAGGAAGAAGTTGGATATGACTGCAAAAAATGGGTATATGTTAGGATACAGTGAGAATGCAAAGGCATGTCACATCTATATTCCTGAGAGTAGGAAAGTTGTGGTGCGGAGGGATGTGAAATTCTTGGAGGAGAAGGCCTTCAGAAGATCCCACGAGTTGCCTTCCGCTACGCAGTCTGAGGAGGATCTGTTGGTTCAGTCTCAACAACCAACAACAGAAAATTCAGCCGCCTCTCCAAGGCATGAGGATCCAAGGGACACTTCTCCCGAGGACTTGCAGGAGGGAGAGTAGGTAAATCTGCCTGAAGGGACACTATGACAAATTCTGAGGGATGTAGAAGACTTTGTCGAAGTCCCTCGAAATGAGAAGAGACAGCGTAAGCAACCTGAGAGGTATCAAGCCTTGGTTGCACACGTTGGAGAACCTTCCAGTTTTCGGGAAGCAGCTCAGCACCAAGTGGAGGTAGATGCAATGGTGGAAGAGTACAATTCCATCTTGACGAATGATGTCTGGGAAGTGGTCCCCAAACCTCAGGGGAGATCAGTTGTAGGATCAAGGTAGATCTACAAGGTCAAGTATGTTGCAGATGGCAGCATTGAGAAATTTAAAGCCAGGTTTGTGGCCAAGGGGTATGCTCAGAAGGAAGGGATAGATTATGAATAAACCTTCACCCCAGTAGCTAGATATACCTCCATTAGATCTATGATATCCCTTGCTACGCAGATGGGAAGGGAGATTCACCAGATGGACGTCAAGGTTGCATTCCTGAATGGGGTGATAGAGGAAGAGGTGGATATTGAACAACTAGAAGGCTTCGAGATGCATGATCAGAAGACTCATGTGTGCAGGCTCAAGAAAGCCTTGTATGGACTAAAGCAAGCCCCTAGAGCCTGGTATGGTTGAATTGACATCTACTTGCAAAAGGTGGGATTCGTCAAGAGTGACGCAAATCCCAATCTCTACTATCTAAGGGTAGGAAGTGAGCCCCTGATACTAGTTTTATATGTAGATGATCTATTTCTAACAGGATCATCAAGGCTCATCACAGACTGCAAGAAGAATTTGGCTACATAATTTGACATAGAGGATCTGGGTCTAATGCACTATTTTCTAGGGTTGGAAGTTTGGCAGTAGAAGGGGGAGATCTTTCTTGGTCAAGGAATATATACTATAGAGATTCTGAAGAGATTTCAGATGGAGGATTGTAGACCCATGACAGCTCCAATGATCACCAACTGGAAGAAAATTGACACATCCAAAGATAATGAGGTTGATCCTAATTTGTATACATAGCTCATAGGATCATTGATGTATCTGGTAAACACAAGGCCAAACATCAGTTATGCTATAAATACCCTTAGTCAGTTCATGGTAGAAACTAAGAGAGCTCATTGGGCAGCAGCTAAGCATGTTCTCGGGTACCTTCAAGGCACAGTCGAGCTTGGATTGAATGACACCCGTCGCAGTGATGTCAGATTGAGTGGGTTCACCGACGCAGATTGGGTTGGGAGTCCAGTAGATCGAAAGAGTACTAGTGGGTATTGTTACAATCTAGGATCAAGAATGACTTCCTAGTGCAAAAATCTGTGCCACTGAGCTCAACAGAGGCTGAATATATGGCAGCTAGCAGAGCTTCATGTGAGGCCATATGGCTTTGGAAACTGCTTGTGAACCTACTAAAGGAGAAAATGGAAGCAACCAGTATCTTATGTGATAATCAGAGTTGCATCAAGCTCTCTGAAAATCATGTGTTTCATGATCGGTCAAAGCACATTGACATCAGGTGCCACTTCATAAAGGACTATGTACAACGTGGAGCTGTGCAGTTGCAGTACACTCCAACGAGAGAACAAGTGGCAGACATTCTCACAAAGGCTCTGGGGAAGACCCAAGTTTGTCTACTTCAGAGAAAAGATGGGGATGATCAAGAATCCATTCCAGTAGCAGGAATGGATAGGATCAAGATTCAGAGGGAGCTACAGTACAGATGCAGCAGCGACAGCGGCATTGTCATGGGCAACAGCGTAGCAGATGAGGGGTAGCGTCCAGAGATCAACAGCGCAGAGGGTGCTTCAAAAGCAAAGCAACATGCAACATGCATATTGCTGGAACATTTTCCTCGCTAAGAGGGAGTGTTGATTTTGTCGCGACGAAAAGTGTTCTAAGTCTCAAACTTTGTAAGGATGCTTGGACATCAATATTCCAAAGAACCCAAAAATAGTTTATGGAAATTCCACTCAATTCATGACTTATTAAAATAATTAATTATTTTAATGGAGACACTAAGTCTAAACTCAGGGAAATTAAATAATTAAAGGGTATTAATAAGTCAGAGTGTGAATCTTCTAGAAAAAAAAGATCAAGTCAAGCTCTAATCTTAACCATTGATTAATCTTCTAATCTGGGTCGTTGATTCATCAACGAAAAGATTATAAAAGAGGGCTTGAGGGTCATTTGGAAAATAAGTCGAGCATTCACTCAGAACCCGAAGGAGATCAATTCTGAAGGAATAGAATTCAATCTCAGTGGGAGAGTTGCAGGGCGGAGAGTTGCAGGAGCAGAAGGAGGAGGGAGTCAGCAGTGACTGAACTCAAGGACAGAGGGACGCAGTGGGTCACAGGAGGCAGAACAGGGCTGCAGCGCAATGATACCACACGTAGCCTACGCAAACTTACGCAGTCCAACGCAGGGACTGCGCAAGTGAAACATGCAGACAGGCACAGAGGGAAGCAGAGGTTGATCAGGGTGTCCAGAAATTGTCAGGAGAAGCTGAGAATTCTATCTCAGATGTTTTCAGATTTTATCTGCCAGTGTATTCCTTGTAAAAATTCATTTGTTGAAGAATATTAATAAAACCCTCATCTGGAGCACTGGTTTTCCCGCATTGGGTTTTTCCAGGGACATTTGTCCAAAAATAATTGTGTTCATGTGATTGGTTCTGTTGACCACTAGAGTGGCACATGATGATAATGGGAAGACTCCATGCCCAAGGATGAACCAGAAGACATTTGTAGCATGGGATATCATCAGATATCATCAGTTCAATGGAGCTTTTAAACTCTACTTCTACTTATCATTTTCTCTTATACCCAGATTCCACGCCCTACGGAGAATTGTAATAAGTGATGCTAGTAATGATGAGTTTTGAGTTAGTATTGAGTCTGTAATAGGCCTAGGTAGCCTGGGACCTTGCCAACAAGTGAGTATTACTCTGGGAGGTTTTTTTTACTTGGTTAATTATCATCTCCCTACCAGGAGTTCATAATTAATTGAGTTTTTTCCTCCAATTTTACCCCAAAGCCGGAGTACGGCTTGATGGCGAGGCCTTGGGTGAGTCCTAGTGTCTAGAGTCAATGTATATTACCATACTAGATCACACAAAAAATTTCGTGGAATTTGGTTAGGTCTAGGTAGTGATTTTTAATTTTTTAGATTTCCCGCAAGTCGAAAATTGCAATAAAAGTTGTAATTGAATTGTAATAAGTGTTGTCTAGAGAAATTGTATGGGGTATGAGTAATCAAAATTACACCTCTCACGCTCAACTTTCTACTATGATACACTTTGAGGGGTTAAAAATGTGTTTTGAACCCTCAAAACCCACTTTTCTTAAGTTTAGTGGAAAATCTAGCAATTAATTAAGCCAAAAATTAAACAAATGGAGAAAAATAAATATCCACACATGGGAAATGAGGTGGAAAATTAAGGAGGAGTTAAAGTGAAGTCCCAAGGTGATGTGGACTCCTAAAATCAAGGAAAAGACGTGTTCAAATAAAATTAAATATCCGACATTAAATGAGAGTTGCTTACTTGGAAATTCGAATTTGTGAAGATAGTGCATATTTGGGAGGATTTGGGAGAATATTTGGGGGAGATGTTTGTGGGAAATTGTCCCCACATGGGTTACCAACTATATCCACATGTCATTCCATCATAAAATTCGAATTTGGCACATAAGGGAAGAAGAAAATGATGTCCACTTGCCAGAATTCGATTTTTACATTTGGCATTGGAGCTCCACTTACCAAATTCGAATTTGCCTTGAGATATCCTCCCTCTCACCACTTGGCATATGGTTCTTCATTGAGATTTGCTCCCAGCTTTCTATAAAATGGAGCCATGGGCTCTCATATTGTATCATTGTTTACTAACTATTGAGCTTGCGAAAGCGCTGCTTGTTGATCAGCGGTTGTCATTGATGTCAACCCAAGCAGCACCAGGGGCTAACCCAATATTGCATGGGAATTTTGACTTACCAAATTAATATATTCTCGGTCAATAATGCTTTTGATGGTTTCTACTTGTCGAGATGTTTCCATTGATATATGGCACGCCATGTAATTCTTCACTGTTTGAGAGATATTCATGTTTGAAGTTTGTACCCCCAGTTAGTGGGCTAAAACCCCATGGGATTGGGGCATGGGTCATTGAAAAGTCATAATTAATATTTTTTATGCTCCTAAAATCCCTCCCACATTCACTTGTTGAAGCCCCTCTCAACTTAAGCATTCATATAAATTGTGATCTTCATTTCCTCCTTATGCAAGGGATTCGGCCATCTGAAACAGGTAATCTTGGAATTTTCGCTCTAATTTTTTTTCTACAAAGGTTCAAAAGCTGAAATTTTTATGAGGCGAAGCCGAAATCCTGAGGAAGCTACAGTAAAAATTTCAGATCAAGGTGCGTAATATTTTTGGAGATATGATCTGTGTAAGTCAAGGTTTTTGCAGGCTCTTGAAATTCATCTCAAAGAAGTGACCTTGGTAAATTCGTAATAACTCTCTCTCTGAGTATCGGATTGGAATTCCATAAAAAGTGACGGATAGTGCACAGTCTGTACTTTTCGCTCTATCAATTTTAGAAACAAATGAAGAAACAATGACACGTGGCACGTCGTACAAGTGCGCTTTGCTGAAACAGTCCATAATTAGGGCATTGTGAGAGATTGGGTATAACTCTCTCTTCAAGAATCCAAATTGGGTCAGACCTGTGGCATTGGAAAGATGACTCAGAGGACTACTATAGGACCGAAAATCAGATATTTAGTATCTGAAATGACAGAGATACACCATATTCAATATCGAGCTCCTAGAAGGCAAGAAAAAGCTAAATCATGTGTTGTCAAGAGTTGCAAAGGACCAGACTTTCTACGGCAGAAAAGCAAAGCAAGGTGCAGCAGATGGTAGCATGACAAGAGCAGCAACCAAGGTGCATAACAGCAGCAAGAAGTTCATCATATGAAGTCTTCAAGTGGGCAGCACTGCGTACAATCATTGTGGTATCATTGTGTAGTCATTGTAAATACATTATTGTTATAGGTGTACTAGTCTCAATACACCCAAGGGTTAGGCGATGTTGGGAGGTCTGGGATCATCATTAGGTGGTTGTATCAAAGTTGGGGTTATGGTCTAGTATATATTCTTCTTCTACATCATTCAATATCATTGTAAAGTGGACCATTTTCACTGGTACGGGAGTCCATTCTTCTTTTATTCTTCTATAGGGTGCTAGGGTGGTGCTAGGGTGAGTTGTAGCTCATTGGGTGTTGGGGCATCCATTCAGATGACTACTGAAGAATCTCGGGCGTTGGAGCGTCCATCTAGTGGGAGCTGGAGAAGAATTCTTCTCTAGATTCTAGGAAGTTGGAGCTTTATTTTTAATTGGAGTTGAATATTAAAGAATTATTAGAAAAGCATTAGGTGGTTTGTCTCGAAGTGGGTTTCCACCTTAAAAAAGCGTATTGCATTGTGTTCCTCTTGTTCTGTGCTATCATTGTACAAACAACGATAATAATTGAAGATTAACTAATGCTCTAATTGAAAGGAATAACGATTCACCCCCACTCCCCCCCTCTCTCGGTGTTCCAACAATTGGTATCAGAGCTTGGTTCCTTCAATAACAGTTTAACAGCTAGAAGGAGGTCATGGAGCATACAAAGAATGGTGTACCTCTATTCAATGAAAATAATTATGCACTCTGGAAAGGAAGAATGGAAGTCTATCTCTTGGCGCAAGGTTATGAAGTATGGGACACTGTTCAAAATGGATTTACATCAACCGCAGATGAACAAGGTAAGAAGAATTTGGTAAATGATGCAAAAGAAAAGAATATTATTATCAATGGACTTATTGAATATACTTATCATAAGGTGTTGGGTTGTAACACCGCCAAAAATGTATGGGACAAGCTTGAGAATATATATGCAGGTGACTCAAATGTCAAAGAAGCAAAGCTTCAAATCTATAGAGCAAAATTTGAGCAACTCGAAATGAAAGAAGATTGCAACATTGCTGCATACTTTCAATATGTTGCTGAAATAACTAAAAATGCCCTGTTAATACGAATCACAAATGTGGGACACCTCTGAAATTAACTAGAAAGTTATTGATCGAAGAACAGATGCTCAAATAATCTGATCGGAACCACAGCATGTCAAAGGAACACTCCGTGTCCAATAAATATATTCAGTGCTAAATAGCCCTCTAAAATGTGACGGAGCATGACAACCAAATCGCGCGATTTTTTTTTATTAAGTGTGGCTTTTCCCTCTTATTTTCTCACCTATTTCATTTGTGTTTCATTTGTGAAGTGAGAACTAGTGTGAGCAAGGAGCAAGTGTGTTCTTTCGAAGAGATTCGGGCATCCGGTAAGTGCATTGTCCCTTTATATTTTGCATTTAGTTTGTTGCTAGTGTTTGCATGTGCATATGTTTTATATATTTAGTTGTTTTTGTTTATTTTTTACAGTATGTATGGCTCAATCAAAGGCACCAAGACAGGGGCAAAGAAAGGGGAAGAATGTCTCCATTGGAGATGCCCCTCCTTTCCCTCTTTCATCACAGTCTGCAAGTATTCCATCCATTGGAAGTGGGGCTGCAACAGTAGCTTCAAATGTGCAGGGAAAACAAATTGTTGACCCCAAATACCCATTGTGGAAATATGCAACAAAAGAAGGGGGGCTAAGAAGCCCCATTCTTGGTGGGCAACTCATGGAGCAACAAGCCCTCCTCTACAGCAGTTAGCCATGAGGCTCCTCTCTCAGGTGACTTCATCCTCTTGTTCCGAGAGGAATTGGAGCACATATAGGAATTTGTATAGTGTGAAGAGGAGCAGGCTTGAGCAGTCCAGGGCAGAGACAATGGTGTATGTGCACACCAACCTTCGTCTCATCTACGAGCGGAGGAGGTGGTTGAAAGGAAAGACAAAGATGTGGTATGTCTTTTCTGATGATATGGGTTTGAACAACAGTGTTGAGTTGGCATTGGCCAACTTGGATCTCAATGCGCCAGTGCTAGAGCCTGTCAGATTTGATGATGGATTAGAGGGGTCATCCTCCACACCAGCAGATGCAGAGATGATAGAGGAGGAGGATGCATCAGAGGCAGAGGAGAGCAGTGGTGAGCATGATGACCAGGATTTCGACAGTGATGCTGATTATGAGGATTGATGACTCTGACTCATTGAGGCTTCAGGCTTGTAGTCTTGTAGACTATAGTTGATTTTGTATTTTCTATTTCTGTTTGCCATTGGCAGTGTTGTTATGTAACACATTTTGATTCTGATGAGTTAATGAAAAAACTACAGTATCTTACTATCTTCAATCTTTTCATTCTGAGTAAATTTGACGATTGTATCATGTATGGTGTATCAATGTATCAATGTATCATTGTAATTTGTATTATAGTATCAATGATGATGTATGACTCATGAATATCTAATATCTATGTTTGACTCAATGAATTTTGTATGAATTTGTGCAAAAAATATCTAATTTTTAATATATATATATATATATATATTTTTAAAATATATATATATTTTTAATAAAATAATATATAACGTAACGTGTCCCCAGTATCATTCCGGGGTCACCGTGTAAAATAACCAATACTACGGAAGGATTGGGGAGAGCCGATTGACGAAGACTATTATACGGAGGATTTCTTAGAACATTACCGGGGAGATTCAACCCAAAGGTATCGGTCTTAGAATACGGTGCAAATCTAGACAAACTCGGCGAGAAGAATTACATGGAGTTCTCATAGCATATGAAAAGTAAGGACTTGATGAAGAGAAGGTATGGAAATCTAGAAACTAAATTGGGTACGTCTAAGCAAGCCAATAAGGACAAACAACCTTCAATTGAAATGAAATGCACCTGCAAGTGTGAAGAAAAGGGAGATGATGGAGAAGGTCTTTCAAATGAAGAATATGCTTACTTTACAAGAAAACTAAAACCTGGTAAGGGAAAATTCAAAGGTAAACTTCCACTGATATGTTTTGATTGTGGTGAGGTTGGGAATTTTGTAGCAAAATGTCCGAACAAAAGTGATGGCAACTCAAAAGGAAAGAAAGGATTTAAGAAATTCAACAAGCAAGGCAAAAATAAAGGATCCAAAAGGAACTTTCTCTATAAAGAAGATAGCTCCTCATCCAATGAAGAAAGTGACAGCAAAGAAGAAGCCAATGAGAAAGTATTGTTTATGGCCAAGCACAATAAACAAGAAGTATCAAGCAATGAAGAAGAAGAAGAGGTTGACCATAGAAGAATTTTATGAGGAGGCAATAAGAAAGCTTATAAAAGAGCTCAATCATGAGAAGATCCATTCAACACTTTTGAAAGAACAAGTTCAAGGTCTCAAAATTGAGGTTGAAGAACACAAATGTATTGAAAGGTCACTTCAAAAAGTTGGAAAAAGCAACCAAGAAAGGAAAAGCATTAGAAGCCGAAGTAAGATGCCATTTCACGTAAGGAAGTGAAGAAGGGAAAAATTGTCCAAAACTATGCCAACAGCTCAAGGGAATTGGAAGAACTCATCAACAATCAATGATCTTACAATGAAAGAACTGGCCTCGGTTACAAAGAAGAAGAAGCAAGACCTTCTACAACAAAATACAATGAACCTATGAGATCTGACATACATGTAGACTTAATTGGACAAGATTCACAAGCACATCCTTGGAAGACGATTCCTCGATGAAGATTTTCATCCAGGTACCAACATATGTTTCATGGCTATTGTTATTCATGTGGAGAATCTGGTCATAAAGCTGTAGAATGTCTCTAGTACCCTATGAACCAATACAATTCCAAGATATTCTTCAAATATGAACCTCCCAGGGCTCAGAAAAACATTAATGGATTTGAAAATTTAAGAAATAATATGGAATGTTACAAATGTCAGAACTTTGGACACATAGCCAGAGACTGTAGACTTGAAAAATCCTCGAGAAGAATCTTCGAAGCCATAGAATGAACGAACATGGAAGAAGAAGAAGACTAATAATTGTGCTCTCGCTCTCAAGGCTCAAAAAAAGAAAGATGTGTGGTATGTTGACAGTGGTTGCTCATGTAGGCCCAGAATAGAAGAATTTACCTTGTCTACGAAAGAAAGAAGGATGGAACCATATCCTTTGAAATTGTCTCATCTTAAATGTTATGAGATCTAATACCGTCACTCTCGGAAGCTAAAGATATTATAATAAGAATGTTCTATTGGTCGAAAACATGAATCACAATCTGCTCAGCGTTGGACAAATGTGTGATCAAGGACACACAATGCTATTCAACTCCACAAAATGTGAAATCAGGAAAGGCAGGTATGGTAAAATTGTGGCTACAACAAGTCAAGCTCCAAACGACATATATGTTCTGGATGAAGCAACTAAAGCATGTCTACTAGCTAAAGAAGATGAAAGATGGTTATGGCACAAACGAATGGGTCACATAAACTTTGACAATCTTGTCAGGATAAGAAAAAAGGAAGCAGTACGAGAAATGCCGAAAATCTCAAAACCTTCCAACACACTATGTGAGGCATGTCGGCATGGCAAGCAGACAAAAGTCCAATTTAAAACAAAAGAACATTTTTCATCACATCCATTGGAATTGATACATACTAATCTATGTGGTCCTGTGAGAACAAAAGGCTTAGACGGAGAATTATATTTCATGTTAATGATAGATGACTATACTAGGATGACAACCATCAGTTTCCTAAAGAAAAAATCTAAAGCATTTGAGTGCTTTAAGATCTACAAGGAGTTGGTTGAAAATGAAACTGATTTGAAAATAAAGTGTTTAAGATCAGATAATGGTGGAGAATTCACTTCAAAATTATTTCAGCAATACTATGATGAAAATGGAATAAAAAGGCAATTTTCAACAGCACGAACACCTCAGCAAAATGGAGTTGCTAAAAGAAAGAATAGAACTATACAGGAAATGGGTAGAACAATGTTGAAGGACTCAAAATTGGATGAAAAATTATGGGTTCAAGAAATTGATACGGCAGTCTTCATTATCAACCGAAGTCTTCTCAGAAATAATTGCAACAAGACTCCATATGAATTATGGAAAGGAAAACCAACTAATGTAAAATATTTCAGAATCTTCGGAAGAAAATGTTATATCAAAAGAGAAGATCAAAATTTGGGTAAGTTTGAATCATGTGTTGATGAAGGTATCTTTGTTGGTTACTCACGCAAAAGAAAGGCCTATAAATGCTATAATCTAAGACGAACACAGATAGTGGAGAGCATAAATGTTACATTTGGCGAAGATGGTGTTCTAGCGAGTAATGATGAGGATCTAGAATCTTTGAAACTTGAGACAAAGGCTGAAAAAGACACAAATAAAATTGTAGAACAAGAAGCAACTATCAACAAGGAAGAAGTAAGCAATGATCATCAAGATATACCAGAACAACAACAAGAAGCTCCTCCAAGGAGAACAAAAGAGTGGATTCAAAAGAATCATCCATCAAATCAAATCATTGGTGACATAAATGAAGGTTGACAGCTTCGTTCATCACAACAAGCTCACATTGCTTTTCTAGCAACCTTTGAGCCTAGTAGTTTTGAGGAAGCCAGCCAAAATGAACATTGGGTAGCAGCTATGAATGAAGAATTGGATCAAATTGAGAAGAATAACACCTGGGAATTAGTTCCACGACCAAAAGATAAAAATGTCATTGGGACTAAATGGGTGTTCAGGAATAAATTGAATGAAGATGGGCAGGTTACCAGAAACAAAGCAAGATTGGTTTGCAAAGGCTATGCACACGTGGAAGGAATTGGTTTTGACGAAAAATTTGCACTAGTTGCTAGAATGGAAGCCATATGAATTTTTCTAGCTTATGCATGTTCAAGAAAAATCAAAGTCTACAAAATGGATGTTAAATGGCCATTACGACAGAGAATTAGAAGAAGAAGTTTACATCGAACAACCTGAAGGTTTTCTACTATCACAAAAAGAAGACTATGTCTGTAGGTTAAAGAAGGCTCTATATGGTCTCAAGCAGGCTCCTAGAGCATGGTATGCTCATCTTGATGCATATCTACGTCAACAAGGGTTCAAGAAAGGTATTGTTGATAACAATCTTTATGTACAAATAGATAAAGATAATTTAACAATCATTGAGGTATATGTGGATGATATAATATTTGGTAGTAATGATGATCAACTAAGTAAGAAATTTTCTACAAAGATGCAAAGTGAGTTTGAAATGTCTTTACTTGGTGAGCTAACATACTTCTTAGGGCTTCAAATATCTCAGCAAGAGAAAGGAATATTTATATGTCAAGCCAAGTACATCAAGGAAATGCTCAAGAAATTCAAAATAGAAGATTGCAATCCTGTCCTTACTCTGATGGTAATAGGTTGCAAATTGAGCATAGGAAACTCATCTAAGGATGTGGATCGAGAAGTTGTCCCAGGATCTATGATTGGTGAACTTCTATATGTAACGACCTCTCGACGATGTTACCAAAAGCAGGTTGGACAAGTAGCAAAATTCAAACGACACCAAAGAATCCTGTTACCATTGTTACCGTCAAAAGAATTCTGACCATCTAAGGCACATAAGAATATGGCTTGTAGTATCCCAAGGATAGCAATCTCATTATTCAAGCCTTTACACATGCGGATTGGGCAGGAAGCATTGATGATTGTAAGAGTACTAGTGGAGAAGCATTCTATCTAGGTGGTTGTCTCGTATCATGGTTGAGCAAAAAGAAAACCTCAATCTCGTTATCTACAGCAGAAGCATAATACATTGCAACAACATCATGTTGTACTCAAGTCCTTTGGGTGAAACAAACTTTTCAAGATCTTCAAGTACAATTTAGTGAGACTATTTCCATATTCTGTGACAACACTAGTGCCATCAACATCTCCAAGAATCCTGTCATGCATTCAAAAACAAAACACATTCCGATCAAATATCATTCTGTTAGAGAACAAGTCGCTGAAAATAATATCAAACTTGAGTATGTTTGTACAAAAGAACAAATTGTTGATATCTTCACTAAACCTTTATCTCGTGAAGCATTTGACTATCTTCGTCAAAATCTTGGGTTCTCCCAAGTTCTCATTAGATTTTCCTTCCCTGAAATATAAAGCGAAGTGAAGTGTGTACGAGTTTAGACGATTGTGTGTATTGAGGGTAGAAGTGTGTACGAGTCCAGCAGAGATGAATTTGTGTTCATGAGAGTTACCCTTGCCATTGATGTCAAAGGGGGAGATCATGTTGTAGGAAGAGGTGCCATGATCGCGGGGGGAGTACTTGTGTTTCCATCAATGCCAAAGGGGGGGATTTTTGATCAGCAGTTGTCATTGATGTCAACCCAAGCAGCACCAGGGGCTAACCTAATATTGCATGGGAATTTTGACTTAACAAATTAATATATTCTAGGCCAATAATTCTTTTTATGGTTTCTACTTGTCGAGATGTTTCCATTTATATATGGCACGCCATGTAATTCTTCACGATTTGAGAGATATTCATGTTTTGAAGTTTGTACCCCAGGTTAGTGGGCTTATAAAACCCCATCAGGGTTGGGGCATGGGTCATTGAAAAGTCATAATTAATATTTTTATTGCTCCTAAAAATCCTCCCATTCCCAACAGGAACCCTCTCAACAGCATTATCAAAAATTGTGATCTTCATTTCCTCCTTATGCAAGGGATTTGGCCATCTGAAACAGGTCATCTTGGCATTTTCGCTCTAAATTTTTTTCTACGAAGGTTCAAAAGCTGAAATTTTTATGAGTCGAAGAAAAAATCCTAAGGAAGCTGCAGAAAAATTTCAGATCAAGGTGCGCAATATTTTTGGAGATATGATCTGTGTAAGTCAAGGTTTTTGCAAGCTCCTGAAATTAATCGCAAAGAAGTGACCTTGGTAAATTCGTCATAACTCTCTCTCTGAGTATCAGATTGGAATTCCGTAAAAAGTGATGGATAGCGCACAGTCTTTAATTTTCGTTCTATCAATTTTAGAAACAAATGAAGAAACAGTGACACGTGGCATGCCGTACAAGTGCACTATACTCAAACAGTCCATAATTAGGAAATTGTGAGAGATTGGGTATAACTCTCTCTTCAAGAATCCAAATTGGGTCAGAAATATGGCATTGGAAAGATGACTCAAAGGAATAATACAGGACTGAAAATTAGATATTGAGGATCTGAAATGATAGAGATACACCAAATTCAATATCGAGCTCCTAGAAGGCAAGAAAAAGCTAGATCATGTGTTGTCAAGGGTTGCAAAGGACCAGAATTTCTACAGCAGAATAGCAAAGAAAGGTGCAGCAGAGGGTAGCATGACAAGAGCAACAACCAAGGCGCATAATAGAAGCAAGAAGTTCATCATATGAAGTCTTCAAGTGGGCAGCACTGCATACAATCATTGTAAAGCTATCATTGTACTTAGTCATTGTAAATACATTATTGTACAAATTGTACTAGTGTCTATCTGCCAAGGGTTGAAGAGGCAGTGTTGGGAGGTCTAGGATCATCATTAGGTGGTTGTATCAAAGTTGGGGTTATGGGCTAGTATATATTCTTCTTCTACATCAATCTATATCATTATAAAGTGAACCATTTCCCCTGGTACAAGAGTCCATTCTTCTTTTATTCTTCTATAGGGTGGTAGGGTGGTGTTAGGGTGAGTTGTAGCTCATTGGGTGTTGGGCATCCGTTCAGTTGACTACTGAAGAATCTCGAGCGTTGGAGCGTCCATCCAGTGGGAGCTAGAGAAGAATGTTTTTCTAGATTTTAGGAAGCTGGAGCTTTATTTTCAATTGCAGTTGAATATTAAAAAATTATTAGAAAAGCATTAGGTGGTTTTTGTCCCGAAGTGGGTTTCCACCTTAAAAATTGTGTGCATTTGTGTTCCTCTTGTTTACTGCTATCATTGTACAAACACTGATAATAATTGAAGATTAACTAATACTCTAATTGAAAGGAATACTGATTCACTCCGCCCCCCCTCACCCCCCCCCCTCTCAGTATTTCCAACACTACTTCCTTGTACACTTTCAGAAATATCAATAAAGACTTTGGAGTTTCATTCATGAGGTGTTCCTCCTTTTGGAGTGTGATGAATTGTTGATCATTGATATAATTTATTTTACTCATGCTTTGATCTAATTTGTTTCCATATGCTCTTGTAGATTTGTTAATGTAGAGCTATCTTACATTGACATTTGATTTAGGAGTATGCTTTAGGTATAGAATGCTCTAGTTGGTTTCAAATAAATCTCTAGAGTTTCTTATCATTGTTTATTGCTAGATCTATATGGAACTAATTCTTGACTGAAGTTTTGTAGAGGGAACATTTTGTTCGGATCAAAGAATCAAGTGTTAGGGGAAGTCTTTGGAGAGACCAACCCACTTTTGATACATTCTCAAAAAAGCTCTCATTTTTTCTTTGAACCTTCATAGTCTTATCTTACAAAGTGGTTTTGCATGGGTTTTGGGACATAGCTTGTATACAAGCCGAATACTTCTATATTTGAATATCTTTTAAAACATTATACTTCATTGCTTTCATTTTCTATCTAAGAGCTTGAAAATGACTAAGCAAAGAGGAGAGTTTACTCGAACTCTTTGACTTAGCCCTTTGTAAATTGTTGTGCAATATTTTGTAATTTTATCTATCTAATATTTGATTGGTTTTGTAGCCCTCTTTCCGAATTTTTTCTTGTGACAGCTTGAGTCGACAACTACAGGAAATTACTAATAAGTTGTTGCAGGACTTTTGGGCTACGAATTTCAAATGAGGAGGATAACTCTCTCTTCTTTGGTTGTGGGAATTGAAGGGGCATAGCTTCTCTTCTCCTTTTGTAAAGATTGAATTCTTTTGAGTTTTTTCTTTTTTAAATTCTCACCGATGAAAAGTCTATGGTCTCAATATTTGTAAAGACTTTCCTTGGTTTAGAAAAGGCCTCATGGTCATTTCATTCTTGTAAAATTAATAAAATTTCTGTTTTTGTTGTGGGAGCGTGGGTTTTACCCATTGGCATCCCTATCTCTCCATTTCAAAGGAGAGAATTTGTAGATGGATTGACTTAGTGGTTTTGACATTTCCATTTTCTTTCACATCACATATGCATGCTCTAATTGGGAAGTAACACAAATCGCATAGTCCTTTAATTTCTTAATTTGCAATCTCATTTGCCATCACTTACTTATGTTTTGTAATCTATTTTTCATTTGGATAATTTTCACAATATACTACAAGTAAAGAAGCATAGCACTTTCAAGTTATGGCAACTTGAATTATTGTTCTAACTATGAAGCATATTTAATTGAATCATCTCCATCTTTTACATAGCACTTGCAAACTCACTTTCATAGCATTTAGGCATTTCACTTTTCATACTAGACTTGCATCTCTAAAATTTACCTCCAACTTAAATTGGTTGAATAGACGTTTTAGGGACCCTCTACCTCTATGGACTTCTCACTATGAGATCCAAATATTTGGGCGAGGGTGAAGCCTGACGATTAGAGTTCAATTGTAACCTTGTTTTAGAACTAATTAATAAAATAAACCAAGAGCACTATCTCATCACATGTACTTGCAAAGTCCCCAAATTTTTTGCTATCTTGACGGTTTAAATATTCACATGCAAATATTATCTCAAGAAGCACTTTGGATGCAAGCATTTTAATTCCTTATTTTGCAACAAGTTTAATTCTATGGTACTTGGAAATTTGCTTCTACATGCAACTTCATTGCATGTTGTCATTTTAATGATCATTATGCTTATGGATGATTGATATATCTCGTTTCATTGGCAATAACCCTTATTTGGTGTTGCAAATTTAATTGCATGTTGTGATCTTGGTCTAACATTTGAGTTTTTCTATTATCTCATTTACATTCTCCAAAAGTAGAACACTAAATGTTTCCTTATGAGCAAGATAGTTTCTCATGCTTTGGTTGATTATTGTGTTCTCATCTCTTTGAGCATTTCTTTTTCTTTTGAGCACGTTATTTGTAAAGGCACTGGTTAAATGGTTTGTCATTATTTCAAAGTTGCTCATAAATGTTCATGAATTTTCAAAATTAATCCAATCTCACTCTAATATTCTCCTAGAAAACTCACGTCTTTAACTTAGTTTTTCTTTAGGGACCACCCCTCATAGCTAACCTAGGAGATAGCTTAAACGGAGAGAGTCGGGAATAGGTGACAGCCCCTTCTCTAAGTTCCTTGCCATCAACGACACCTTGTGGAGTTAAAGGCTTTTCCCGCTAACTGTAGGTAGGTGTAGGCGGCAAGCGATAACAGGTTCTTATGCTTATGTTCTTCACTGTGTACTTGTCTGCATATATAATTGTGAATGTTGCAGCAGTATTTATTTCAAAGTTTACTGATAGATTTCTGTAAATAACTTATTGAAATAATAAGTAGGAGAAATAAATCTATCACTGCAACAGTAGAATTTTAGATTGAAATTTTCACAGATTTTAGGAAGAACTTCACCGCTACAGCTATGGCAATAGTGGCTTCGGCTTTGTCAAATATTCAAACACTTGGCGCTTTTGCGCACATGAATTTTTCATCTCCACAGAAATTCCTAGACTCAACCCATTCAAATTTGTTGTTGATTGATCTGAGAACTCGGCCACGTACTGCTTTCTAGGGTTTAAATCTCACCACTCAGAGGCTTGCGCCTTTCAATGATTTGCATTGGAATTGGTCATTCGCAGGGGATTTACCGTTGGGAATCACGATTGTCGTTAGACCAAAACCTACAGGTGTTAGTCAACGATCGCATCGCTAGAGATTAGGATCCACGAGAGGTGGTAAGTCCATGTCATGATACACACAGGGAGCGTTGGTTTATCCAACGTCGAATAATCTCCCCCCCAATGCGAGCCGAATGTGTATCAAACTCGTGACCTACGCTTTGATACCACTTGTTAGGAATCACGATTCCCGTTAGACCAAAA
Organism: Pinus albicaulis; assembly: GCA_034641835.2. Classification (NCBI taxonomy): domain Eukaryota; kingdom Viridiplantae; phylum Streptophyta; class Pinopsida; order Pinales; family Pinaceae; genus Pinus; species Pinus albicaulis. The sequence continues at coordinate 18,815,131 of MU968480.1, read as the reverse complement.
CCAGCAAGTGTTAGTCAACGATCGCATCCCCAGAGATAAGGATCCACGAGAGGTGGTTATTCCATGTCACGAAACACACGTGGAGCGTTGGTTTATCCAATGCCCAACATTTATGCTGGTTCTTAACATGTATCAAGGCCAACATTCACGATGAGAGCAAGATCTAAAATGAAGGCTTCGAGCTCAATCCAACACGCAGCGTCTAAAACCAGATTCGATCTCCCCAGAGGCGCATTTTGCAGGCGTAATTAAAGTTGGGATATATTTCGTTGTGGCGTCGATCCAAGGATAGAGCGCTCTAAGATTCTATGGTGCCAAGGTGTCTATGGTGCCGACTGTAGTGCCACATTCTTAATTCAAAGATATTTTCCTAAGCACAAATCTGAATTTCTTCTCCAACTTGCGGAATAAAAATTTTAATACATAGCCAAAACAAAACAAAAAACGCTCCTTTTTTTTATTAATAATATTGATAATTATTAATAAAAAAATGAAATTGTCACTAATTCAGAAAATAAAATTTCTTTTCCTTAATAAAATTTGAACAATATGCATACCAATCAATAGCTTACCAATTCAATGGAGTTTTCCAAAAGCCTGCAAAGCTGGAATCTCCCCTTCACATCACCTGCATCATTGTAGCTCCGATACCACAATAATAGCAGAAGTGTCCTCAGACACACAAATTTTATTAATAAGGAAAATAAATTACATAAAATTTGCAAGAGATTACACACAATCACTCAACACTCTTGCAAGCAAAGAAATTAGCTTTAAATAAGTTAATGTTCTATCCTAATTTTGTTATGGATCACTTATTTCATTTACAAGTATCCATTTATATTTAATGTTCCCATAACAACACTACTAACTATTTTCCTAATTTGTTTCCTAAGAAACCACACCTTTCTAGATGCCATATATTTTACAACAATTAACTATTCTAAAATGTCTCCAATATCTAATTAAATATTCTAAATAATTGAATATTATATTATAAATAATTAAACTAAAGTTTATGTATTTTTGGATCATCTAACAAAGGAACAGTTCACAAATAAGTGAGAAATGGAAGGGATACTTATTCCCTAACCACTTTTGTGATGTTCTCAAATCTGTCCTACAAACATCTGAAAGGAACTCAAGGTATAGGAGAATCTTTTGTGCTGATCTTTAGACTAACCAATCCTACTCATTACATCAACAAGTTTATTCAAAAGGTAATCTTACAAGTCATTTCCATATTAATGACAATCCACCATATGACATGAAGATCTAGAACTAGCGTAGAAGTATCCACTAGATGACCATTACAAGCCAAAATCACATTATCAATGGTGAATGAAAATTGCTACTGAACTATAAATTGAATTTCCACAGCTTGTACACTATATAATAATTGAAGCTACTATGGCAGTTGAATGGATTTGACCCTAATATCTTAATTGTTAAAGAATCTGATCATTGTCAAGAATAATAATGAAAAGCAACAAAATATAAGACAAGGAAGAAACATAGTGAGATAAAATCAGCGTTTAAATCAAAATAATTCCCATCTTGATTTAAAACATGATAGCAAGGAAGTAATTCAAATGTGAAGTTCAACTGTTTATTTATGCACCTGAGTTCTTCGCCCATCTACTTCCATGATCTGCCCAAAGACAATTGCATGGCCATAGCCGTAAGTGCAACAGTATGAAGAAAGCATATTCTTGAAACAACCTATTAAAGAAGGTTAAAGGATCATGTAGTGCTGCTTCTAGCAACGAACTATCATAGTGAGTAAAAGAGTCTAGTTCAATTTTATTTTCTGTAAATTTGTTTACATTTCAAATCAATAAAACTTATTCAATACATAGTTTCATCTTAAACGTCTCTCTCACCTGCCAAGCTCTAAATGTCGGGGAGGAGCACATCAGGAGTCCACTTGAATCAATTCTCATATCTTCGAGCCATTTTTTACAAGGACATGGAAAATCTGAGCCTATGCCACTAGCTATTCCTATACTGCAAATCATAGAAATACAAATGAAAATGCCTTTAAAGATTATATAAATCTATTTCAAATATAATCCAAATTCTTCTTAACTAATAACTAAATTATGCGTTTTCAAACAAAACTATGGGTGATTTATTGATTAAAACGAATAGTATCTTTAATAACATGCATCAATTTATTCTGTTGATAAAATTCAACCGATACTAAAAGTGATGACTAAAACTACCTTCATACAAAGCTATATATGCCTTCTAAATCATTGGCTACGGTTTCATCCTTTTATGCAAGCTAGATCAACAATACAACTATAAACGTTGGGACATGAAGCAATGTAGAAATCATCATCCAAATAAACCCCATCTCAGTACAAGAAGTTCCAAACTGACGAAGAAAAAGAAATAGAATTTGTACTAGTTTTTCAGCATTGGAGGATCTACATTTCCATCAGTAAGCACATGGGGAAATAAAGATTACGAATATGAACCTATGTCAATAAAATAAAATACTATTGAAACAAAAGCAGGTCCTTGCAAAATGCTATTTTTCTATCTTCAGAGGTTGGTCAAATCATGCAGTAGTTTGCTTCCATGTCTTTGCATATGTTGTTTTGAAACACTAAAGTCTAGTATTTGCAAAACCTGACATATCAAACAATGATGTAAAAGTCCTCTACACTAGAGAAAAACTACCCATCCTTCCATGTAATGTAAAGATTAATATAATAACTAATGCCTGGATGTCAGTTAGAATATAATTGAAACGACACAATGTGCAAGCAATTCATAGTGCCACTATGTAGTAATACTTGGATGAGACAAAATTCTATTACAGTATTGCCTTTAAATACATACAAGTGTACATGAAACCGCTATCAAGAACAGGTACAAGAGTAAAACCTGAGTGGGCCTTGCTGCCACAAAATCTAACAAGCCTTGGAAAGGGTCACCCTAGAAGGCTAACACTAGACCACGTGACAACAATGGGGTGATGGCCCACTGTCACCACAGCCAAAACCCCCTTCTCTTTACAGATTTTCTGATGGGACAAGTCCTGGTATGTGAGGTCACCTAACGGATATTCTAAGGTCAAGGTACAAGGTGACACAATAAGGCCCTCTACAAGAAAGGAACAATTCAGGTTTAGGGTTCCAATTGGAGGCAATTCGCTTTATTTATAGAGGGCCCAGGTTAATAGTACAAGACCTAGGGCTTGATTGATTGGTTGAGTGTTGGGGTGGAAGCATGTCAAGGCAAAGAGAAAGGGTTTCCAACAGTGATTTTCAATAATAAAAGGTGTATAAACCCTCAAACAAGCCACTAAGTTGAAGCAACACAAAACTAGGGTTTTCCCTAGGGAAAACAACTAAGGCAAGGAAATTTATGGACAAGATTTAAGTGGATACCCACCAAAAGAAGAGATTTTGTGGAAAATACACTCTTGTTCATGTTTAGGCTCTTCAATGCCCAAAATATACCTTGCCTAGAGATTCACATTAAGCCCTAGCTTATGAGATTGGCATTAAAGGGGCAAAATTAGAATGACAGAAATTTGTGGATGGGATATAGGATTGATCACCAACAAATTCGTCAATGCCTTCTTCCTTGGGAATATGGAGTCTATGATGTGATGCATCGGCCAAAAAATTGTTAAGGAAGCCAAATTCATGATGCTTGTTGCACCTATTTTGTCACAAGTTCAAGGAAGCAGTTGTACAAATTTTTTCAAAGATCATAATCATCAACCAGCGAGTCATCATGTTGTTGTAAAAACAATTTCTGCAAATTGTAATGTAAATTATGCCAATACGACTATGTAATTAAGTAACAACCTAGGTAAGCCTATTATTTTGGCGATGAGTTTCATCCTAAGAGGTTTTTTAACTTCACCAATTACCTATGTTTCTAAACACAGCTAATCACAAGAGTTTTTCCCTCCAACTGAAACCCCAAAGCTAGGGTGAAATGTATTGACAAAGTCTTAGGTGAGTCCTAGTGTTCTTAGTCGAGTCTTTTGTAAAAGTGATTTGGGAAAAATTTAAGCTATTTGGCTAAATAATTTTATTACATGTCACTTGGTCTACTAGATTATATTGTGTTGCAATATTGGATAAAAATTATGAGTGTCTATAATGAATGGGTATTCCCCCATTGAAGGTTTAATTTGTAATTATCTGATGTAAAGATATTTTAGTGCATGGTCCATCCCAATCAGACACCATGGCTAAATTATTTGAGGGTGGAAAAATAATTAATCCCCTCAAGTGTCAGTTAATTAATTTTTCTAATTAAAAAAAAAAAAAAAAAAAATCCTAAGCCAAAAATATTAATTAACTTAGAGTCAAAAAATAAATTTCAGAGAAATAAATTTCTATTTTTCAAAGTGGAAAATGACCAAAAAATTCGTGGGTCAAAAACAAGTGAATTTTTGGAAGTCCCCCACCAAGGCAAAATGGATTTTTTAAGAAAAAATTAAGCCCTTGGACCTTGGTGGTTAAGTCAAAGTCAAATTTTTGAGGTAATTTAATCCAAAATATTTATTTTTGGATTAATAAAAAATGGTTTTTATGAGAAATTTAAAAATTCCTCAAAAATAAATATTTTCGAGAACAGAGATTAAAAGATGATCAAGTATTTATCAACAGTCGGGATTACTTTAATGGGGATCAAGCCAACTAGCCGTTATTTTCCACTTGGAGGGATTTCTCTATAGATAAAACACATTTTTCTTCTACTTATCATCTTTGGCTAATGTAATTTTGTAAATGCTAGTGTAAAGCCACTGTTCTGCAGGAAAAGTTTCAAATTCATAAAAAAGGACTTTGGGGTTCAGTTCATGGTGTCTTTGTCTCATTGATTTGCGGTACGTGTTGGGTATGTTCTTTCCTATATTGTGAATAAAATTTTATAAGACTTGTTATTTCAGCAGATGGTGATAAGAACATTCTATTGGTAGATTTTGGGTCTATATTCGGTGATCTGATTCGCCATATGTCTAACAAGTTTTCTTGAATAAATATATAGAGTTTGCAGGATCCCTGACACTTGGCCTCTGTTACCCACCACTTTGTGGCTGCTATCCCTAGGAGAAATTTTTCTCCATGATGGACCTCAGCCGATAGCCAGCAGCCCCTTACAGCCTTCAACTAGCTCGTTATGCCATTTCTCTGCCACCTGAGCCATCCTTGTGGTCCCTCACCCATCTATATTGATCGTATGTTTGGAGGTAAACCTGCCGAATCTAAAGGTATGTCTTGTCATTTGGTAATTGAGTATTGGATTTACTTATCATGGACACTTCTGGGAATGGATTGATGGGGGGATTTGGCGGAAAGAGTGGCCTTAGTTTGTGCTCCTGTCCCCTTGATATCTTTTGGATGTTACCCTTGGATTTTAGCCTTGTGGGATCTCCTTTATTGACCATTTGGTTCTAGTGTAGTACTACTTGGGAAACCCCGACTTTAGGTGTGTGGTCCCGCTCCTTTATCTGCATATATTGCTCCCTTTCCACTCACTATACCCCCATTCATCATTTCTCCCACCTGGGTCCACATTTACTCTCTCTGGGTCCACATAGAGTCAACCTCCCTATCCCATTTCCCCACCTTGGGTCAGGCCTGGAATGATGCCCCGGAGGTTGAAGCAGCTAAAAGAAAAAGAAAAAGCATAAATGGCCACACTCAACAAAAAATTGTACCACAAAATGCAAAAGAAGGTCAGGACAAAAATAATTAGCACGTGGGCAAAGGCCAATACATGAGCTCTACCTCATACCCATGGTCATCACCCTGTTCCATAGGCCCTAGATGAGCCTCTTTTATCATTCAGGAACCCATGATTGTCCCAACCCCTGGAGGAAGATGAACTGACCTACCTAAAAGGGGGTAATCAGTGCTAAATCCTACACATCATGCTCTTGTCCTTTGAGCCCTGAGTAGTGAATTGAAGAAAATTCATAAAAGGCAAAAGGCATATTAAGAAGGGTGGAAAAATCAAGGTCGGGGAACCTCATGTACCACGATTTCTCCCTCCTACACATTATACACCCAGGTGTGGGATTCCCTTTCTCTAGTTGTCCTTGTGCCCCAGGATTGCCCCTCTCATTCCCTACTCCATTTCACTTATTTGTCACATGCCACCACCATTTGAGGGATGTACCTTGAACATACTACCCTCTAGAAGAATAGAAACCACATAATAAGGTACCTGGCTAACCCCCTTTGGAGCTTGGAGACATTGGCACGTGCCAAAGCCCACTACGGAAGGGCATGCCACTATGAAGTGTCCACTTTGTTGTCTATGGTTTGTAAGCTCTTTTTACACGATTACTCTAATGACTTGTTGTACAGGAAGGCTAGGGGATGCATTGGATCTTATGTAGGATTGCAGATGGTGTCCATTTGGGTTTGGTCTCCCTATATGGGGTCCTAACCTCCCAGATGGGCTACATTGGCACATGCAAGGTGTGTGTAGAGAGCCATGGGTCTCCACAGCAGTAGACATCACTCCATGGATCCCCACCGATGTCCAGAGATTACTAAGGATCCACAATTGGGACGAGGATGATGTACTTGGTACACTATGCCCAACAAGCCCCACAAGAGCACCACACACTTGGCAGGTGTCCCAGGACATGTACGATGACATGGCAGTGTTCATTCCATCATTTGAGCCCTTACAGATGATCTATAGGCATCTTCAATTCATATGGAGACCCATGGGGTCATTGGTGTGCCCCCACACCCATTGGGAGCACCATGTTGATTTTCATAGCATCAGATAGTTCTCTAAGTCTCAAATTTGGTGTGGAGGCTTAGACACTTGTATTTCAAAGAACCCAGAAACCGTTTGTAGAAATTATACTTGGTTCATGTTTTATTAAAATAATTAATTATTTTAATGGGGACCCTAAGTCTAAACGTAAGGAAATTAAATAATTAAAGTGTATTAATAAAACAGAGTGTGAATCTTCTAGAGAACAGAGATCAATATATGTTTTAATATTAGCCATCGATTAGACATCTAATTTAGGACGTTGATTTGTCAACAAGAAGATTATAAAAGGAAGGCTTGAGGGTCATTTGATAACACACAAAGACACTAAATTGATCTAAGAGTTCGAAATTTCCGGGGTGCGGTTTGTTGAGATAATTCAAGCTAGAGATCTGAGTAGTGAGGGGCAGAGATAACTTTCGGAGAGAAATATTTTCTTAGTCCGATGGAGCATCGGTCAGAGAGAGGCAGAGGTGATCTAGCCGAGCCAGCACAGAAGAAAGGGATTGACGCAGTGACTGTGTAAGCTCAAACAGAGGTAGAAAGAATGGTTTTCGGAATTTGTTGGTGGATCAATTTCAAAGTTCGGGATCTAGAAAGTGGCACCGAGAGGCTATTCCTCACATCCACAGAGGAAAAACGACTTGGCTGGGGAAAACATTGAGCTTGGAAGGGGGTGACGTAGAGGCTGCAAGTTGTAGCGTTGGGACTGCACAGAGGCTGGGCAAAGCCTCCCTAGGGCAAGTTCTTCTTCATCCAGATCAGCTGGAAACTCAGTGATTGGGTGAGGTAATTCTCACGTATTCTTCTGCTAGTATTTCTCTCTGTACTGAATAACCCTTGAGGGTATTCAGAGATGTATTCAAACATTGCTACTGCTTAATAATAAAACCCTCATATCTGTTGCACCGATTTTCCTGCATTGGTTTTTCCAAGGACATTAATCCAAAAGTAACTTTATCATATGTGTGAATAATTTCCTTGTCTAGTTTCCTTGTTTCTGAATCAATTTTAGTGTAGGTTGCTTTAGCAGTTGTTTCAATAATTCAGATTTGAATTAATTATGTAATGTAATTTACTTAATAGGAGAAGTACACTCAGCTGTTGCAGTAGGATTCATTAGATCGAGTTACATCTTGGAATTTTCACATGGTATCAGAGCATTGATGTGAAACAGGAAGGACGGATTTTATTTCTGAAGTGAAGGTTGTTTTTGTTGCAATACAACAAAATGAATCCCCATTGGGATTGCGCAGATCTAGCCAGGAGGGCAGAAGCTTCGAGGTTGTCTCTCTCTGAGTGAGTCAACAGAGAGGTAGGACTTCCAGTTCGAGTTTTTGCTATCGCAGAGGGAGTTGCGCAGAGCCTCCACGCAGAAGACAGAGGGACGCAGTTTTCTGAAGTTGTTGATGGGAAAAAGCATAAGAAGGAATCAGAGGGACACATATGTGGGGAATTTCTTCCTCAATGATTTCCTAACCGAGGAAATAAACATTTCTAAGTATCTGAGTAGTAGAGGAGTTGTATAACTTAAAACTCTACCAGGGACTACGTAAGCCTGCCAAGGACTGCGCAGTGGGGAGAAAGAGGGAGCAAATTCGACAGTTTTTCGGTTGATATGGCATCTCACGGACTTCGTGATCAAGATCGGTTGGAGGGCTTCTCCAACTATATGATCTGGAAGGAATAGGCTATGTTTCTTCTAGATGAATATGATCTGAAGGCGTTCGTGGAGAACGTGGTAGTTATACCTACAGACCCGGATCAAAACAAAAAGTACAAGATTTATATGCCGAAGGCGAAGAGGTTGCTCCTTGTTGGTGTCAAGGACCACATTGTCTCACACTTGGATAGCAATAATACTGCCAGAGATATGTGGGTAGCTTTGCATGACCTATATGAGTGATCTTCTGAGGAGCGGAAGTTGTAGTTGGAGCAGAAGCTCTGTATGATCCAGATGCGGAAAGGGAAGCGTGTGGCTTCATACCTTATGCAATTTCAGGAGGTTCGTGATCAGTTGTCGACAGTAGGTGCTACACTTACAGCTGCAACCATGGTACGGATGGCCTTTAATGGTGTCACGGAGGAGTGGCAGGTGTTTGTCCAGAGCATACTAGGTCGGGCAGCATTACTTAGTTGGGAGCAGTTTTGGGCATCTTTTCAGGAGGAAGGGCTGAGGAGAGACCTCATCAAGTGAAAACTTGATGGCAGCAGTGGAAGCGGATCGAAATCTGTGGAGGAAGAGGAGAACACAGCCCTTGCATCGAAGGGACAGCAGGCGCAACGAAAACCGAAGCGTGATGCTTCAAAGGTCAAGTGCTTCAGTTGTGGCAAGATTGGCCACTATGCATCTCAGTGTCCTCTAAAGAAAAAGGACAGAGATGAGAAGCATGAGTCGAATGTTACAACCATGAGAATAGAGGAGGATGAGGTGGCCATGAGTGCCCACGCTTCTCCTAGTGGGAAGTGAGGTGATATTGAGTTGTAGTTCCTTGAACGTCAGTTGGGTAGGATTCTTGAGGATCCCACCTCATGGATCATACCTTGCTATAGGAGCCCATCATCAGCAGTAGCAGGATGGAGGAGTTTTAGTGGAGCCAAGGAGTGATGGAGACGACAGTGCAGTGGATAGCAGCGTTCAATTCTAGAGCAGCGCAGAGCAGAGGCAGCCGCAGTGTAGAGCATAGTGGTGCAGAGCAGTGCTTACGCAATGCAGAGCAGCGGCAGCGCAGAGCATCAAAGGGACAGCGCAATAGATATCATCAGTCAGGTTCTTCAGCACCGAGGTGCGTTTGCTGAACACTTGTTCAGTTTTGGGTGAGTTTTCAACCGTTTCTCTGAACAGCTGAGTTGCAGTGCAAATGCAGTTTTAGCAGTGGCAGTGCTAGCATCATAACAGATGCAGCACTTGAGAGGGAGTTACAGTACAGATGCAACAATGATAGTAGAAGTATCATGGGAAGCAGTACAATGGCAACAGGAGCGCAGAGACTGATGGACTTCAGCAGCGCGGAGGATGCTTTAGGGACAGAGCAGTATGCAGCAGGCATTATCACTAGAGCACTTTCCTTGATAAGAGGGAGTGTTGATTTTTGTAGCATCAGATAATGCTCTAAGTCTCAAATTTGGTGTGGAGACTTAGACACTTGTACTTCAAAGAACCCAGAAACTGTTTGTAGAAACTCCACTTGGTTCATGTTTTATTAAAATAATTAATTATTTTAATGAGGACCCTAAGTCTAAACTTAGGGGAATTAAATAATTAAGTGTATTAATAAAACAGAGTGTGAATCTTCTATAGAACAAAGATCAAGTCATGCTTTAATATTAGCCATGGATTAGACATCTAATCTAGGTCGTTGATTTGTCAACGAGAAGATTATAAAAAGAAGGCTTGAGGGTCATTTGAAAACACACAGAGACACTGAATTGATCTAAAAGTTCGAAATTTTTGGGGCGCGGTTTGCTGAGAAATTCGAGCAAGAGATCTTAGCAGTGAGGAGCAGAGATAGCGTTCGGAGAAGATTTTCTCAGTTCGGTGGATCATCAGTCAGAGAGAGGCAAAGGTGATCTAGCCTAGCTAGCGCACAAGAAAGGGGCTGACACAGTGACTGTGTAAGCTCACGCAGAGGCAGCGCACAAGCAGAAGGAAGGGCTTTCATAATTTGTTGGTGGATCAGTTTCAGAGGCCGGGATCCGGAAAGTGGCACCGGACGCTGTTTTTCAGCATCCAGAGAGGCAAAACAACTTGGCTGGGGCTGAACGCTGAGCCTAGAAGGGGGTGACACAGAGGCTGCAAGTTGCCGCGTTGGGACTGCGCAGAGCCTCCCCATGGCAGGTTCTTCATCCGGATCAACCGAAAACTCAATGATTGAGTGAGGTATTTCTCACATATTCTTCTACCAGTATTTCTCTCAGTAACTGAATAACCCTTGAGGGTATTCAGAGATGTATTCAGACATTCCTATTGCTTAATAATAAAACCCTCTAATTTGCTGCACCAGTTTTCCCGCATTGGGTTTCTTCGGGGACATTAGTCCAAAAATAACTGTCATATGTGTGAATATTTCCTTGTCTAGATTCCTTATTTATGAATCAATTTTAGTGTAGGCTGCTTCAATAGTTGCTTCAATAATTCAGAACTGAATTAAGTATATAATGTAATTTAATTAATAGGAGAAGTACACTCAGTTGTTGCAGTAGGATTCATTAGATCGGGTTAGATCTTGGAATTTTCACACACCACAAGTCTACTACTTGGAGAACAAGGGGCCACCCCCTTGTCCATCACATTTTGAGGGGTTTATTCATGATTATAGCACTTCTGGATATTATCAGGCCTTTTGGAGGGACCCACGACATGCATATATTATTATTTGACCTCCTCAGTGTGAAAATTCCAAGTCCGGAATCCTATTGCAGCCAACTGAAATTATTTCTCCTATTTGTTATTAAACGAACAAGTTATTTACAGTATTCTATTGTAAATACTGAAGCAAATTACTACTACAGCATTCACTTAATTAATTAAATATGTCGAAACAAGAAACAGAGCAATAAAGAAAAACATCACACAGGACACCGTTGTTTTTGGACAAACACCCCAAAAAAAACCCAATGCGGGAAAACCGATGCAATAGATCTGAGGGTTTTATTATTAAGCAACAGTTATTTCTGAATACAATCTCTGGATGCCTTTCTGGCAATCTAGTACAGTGAATATCACTTGGCAGAAGAAATTAGTGATATTACCTCACTCTACACTGCAAGTCCCGACTGATCCGGTAGCTAAAACAACGATCTATTGGCACCCTCTGCGTAGTCACTACATGGGCCTGTGTCACTACCTTTGGGAGATTGCATCACCTCCTATATCAGATCGATCAGCTCTCAAGAGCTTCGATTCTAGCCCTCCTAGCTCAGAACTTCGATCTCCCAACTAAATCTCGGACTTCTGCTCGAAAAGGACAACGTTGCTCTGCATGTGGCCTTCGTGGCCCTGTCTCACCCTCACTGGGCACTACATTGCCTCCTCTGCGTCTTTCTCTACCTCCCTGCTGTGTATTCTTGGCTCCGGAGAAGATCCTCCAACCAAAAACTGTCTATGCCCCTCTCTGCGTGATCACTACGAAATCACTGTGTTTTTCTAGCTTCAGCGATTCGATCTGACTAATCAACTCTCGGTGCATTTCCAAATGGCCCTCAATCCTTCCTTAAATAATCTTCTCGTTGACATTGAACAGCCCAGATTAGAAGCTAATCAATGGCTAAGATTATTTTGACTTGATTCTCGTCTTCTTCTAGAAGTTACACCCACAATTTAGATTAATACCCATTAATTATTTTAATCTACTAAGTTTAGGCTTAGGGTCTCATTAAAAATAATTAATTTATTAAATAAATCTACTTCCCAGTGGAATTTCCCCAAACGATATATGTATTATCTGGAACACGTGTCTAAGCCTCTCCACAAAATTTGAGACTTAGAGCATATCCAATGCTGCTCCAAATCAACACTCCCTCTTAGCGAGGAATGTGCTCTAGCAATATACCATGCTACATACTGCTCTGACTCTGAAGCATCTCCCTCAACACTTTTGATGACTTACATGTTGTCCACCAACTATTGCGTTTCTGCTGCAACTGTACCACTGCTGACACTGCCACTGCCAACACTGCATCCGTACTACAGCTCCCACTCAAGTGTTGCATCTGTGTTGCTGCTAGCATTGCCACTGCTAACTCTGCACTGCAACTCAGTTGCTGAGAGAAGCAACTAAAAAACATACCATGTACAACTCGAAGCATCTATGCACAGCAGTTGAAAAATGTCCCATGTGCCTCTGTTTGGCCATCAGTTTGGGGTTGGAAAGTTGTGGACTTAGTGAGCTTAGTGTCCAGCATCGCCCAGAGACTTGACCAAAATGTATTGAGGAACATGTTGTCCTGATCTGACATAATGGACTATGGGATCCCAAAGTATACCCGCACTCCTTCAAAGAAGACTTTAACAGTGGCTTTTACTATGATATTATTCTTGCAGGCCGCTATAATGGCCATCTTAGAGAATCTATCGAAGACCACAAAAACACAGTCGTTGCCATGCTTGATAGAAGGAAGGCCCGACATGTAATCCATAGAGATGGATTCCCAAGATCGACTAGGGGTAGGCGGTAGAGTATATAGCCCTTGCTTCTTGATGGTTGGTTTGGAAATGGCATAGGTAGTGCAGGATCTGATGTACTTCCCAACATCATGTCGAACGTTAGGCTAATATAAATACTTCTACAGTATTGCCACTGTTTTCTTGACCCCGAAATGTCCAGTGACCCAACTGTAGTGCGCTTCCCAAATCATCTTGGCACGCTCACTTGAAGGAACAAAGAGGTATCCTAGATGGCATAACAATGCCTCCTAGAGGTGGAAATTTGGAACTTGCTTACCCTCCAGGAGCGTCTGGTATGTGTTGTCAAATTCTGGATCACTTTTGTAGAGATGCGGCCAACCCGAAGTCTCGTACCTATGAAAATTTTTGAACACAAAAACCCTACTGCAGAATATTGATTTACTTCTCCTACTTGTTTGATTTAATTAACAAGTTATTTAACTGAATATTCAGAAAAATATCAAAGCAAACACAATCTACAGTTTGTTATCACTCCTTGCTGTCTACACCTACCTACAAGTCAGTGGGAAAAGCCTTCAACCCCACAAGGTGTGGTTAGTGTCAAGGATCTCAGAGAAGGGGTTGTCACACTAATCCTGACTCACTCTGTTTAAGCTATCTCCTAAGTTAGCTATGGGGGGTGGTCCCCAAAGAAATACTAAGTTAAATATGTGAGTTTTCTAGGAGAGTTGTTAGAGTTAAATAGATTACTTTTCAAGATTTATAAGCAAAAGTGATATGAGCAATATGTTGAGATTTTGTGTATTTGGGATAGCATCAGTTGTGCTCTAGCTCCCAAATTTTGTGGAGGGACTAGAATACACTTGATCTACAAGACCCAGAAAGGGATTTGGGAAATTTCTTTTGGTTTGAGAGATATTTAATTAATTAATTATTTTAATGTATTTCCTAAGTCTAAACTTAGGAAAATGAAATAATTAAAGTTAATTAAATTAAACATGTGATGAAATTGTCTTAAGTCACATGGATCAAGCTTTCTTTTAATCTTAGCCATTGACTCAAGATCTGATAATGGCCTTTGGTTTCCCAACAAGAAAAGTGTAAAGAAAAGGCTTGGGGTCATTTGTAAAGACACATAGAGGCAGAGCACTAAAGCTAAGCTGAGATTCTAGGGCGGGTTTGCTAAGAATTCTTAGAAGTGTTTCAGCTGCAAAGAGGGGAGTTTAGACAAAGGGGATGATCTGATCCCAATGTCTAGAATCAGCAAGAGATAGAGATCAGCTCAGAGAGGCAGCGCAGAGAAGCAGGAGAAGCAGCGGCAAAGACAGCAGCAATTGCGCAGCGCAGAGGTAGCTTCGGCTACGAAGGTGCTGCGTAGTCCCTCCTAGGGCAACGTAATTCAACTAGAAACCCTCAAGGGTTATGCAGAGACCCTTAGGGGCAGCGTAGGGACTGCGTCACCCAGTCTAGGGTAACGCAACCCTTTCCAGACTAGCGCTAAGGGATGCAAGGGCTTCAGAGGCTGACGCAGGGGCTTCAGGGGCAATGTTGGGGTTTTTAGGGCCTAATTTTGGTTGAGTTCTGTAAATCTTGTTTGAGGGTGTGGATCAGTCATTATTTTGGCTTCAAAAGAGCCGGTGAGTTGCAAATCTATTTTATCTCTGTCGGGTTTTCCAGATCTGGAACCCAGATTTGCTGTATTCAGAAAACTCTTAATAACAAAACCCTCCAGCAGCCAACAGAAAGATTTTCCCGCATTGGGCTTTCCCGGGGACTATTTGTCCATAAAATCACTATGTCACTTTGTCTATGTGTGCATGTACTCTTTCTAGATCTAAATTGGTGAAAGTCTGTTATGTGTTTTGCTTCGATATTAATCTGAATTTTTCAGTTAATAACCTAATTAAGTAGGAGGAGCATAACTAGTTCTAACAATAGATTTCTGCATTAGTAACATTTAGAAATTTTCACATGGTATCAGAGCCATTGCAAATCTAGGAGGGTCACCAACAGAAGATTGAAGGTTCTTGCTATAGAAAGCAGCAGGAGGAGCAGCAGAAGGGCATATCTGAAGGGACATCACAGTTTTCAGAGAGGCAGAGTTACGCAGAGGGGATGGTGACGTAGTCGAACACTGTCTCCCAATAGGTCCACGCACTTACTGCACAGAGGCAACGTTGGGATTGTGTGAAGCCAGCCAGTGTGACACAGATCTGAAGCTGTCAGATCCAAAAGACCCTGAAGCACAGCTGCAGAAATTCAGTAGGTACTGGAGGGGTTAAAGTTCTGAATTTTTCATATTTTTAGC
Organism: Pinus albicaulis; assembly: GCA_034641835.2. NCBI lineage: Eukaryota > Viridiplantae > Streptophyta > Pinopsida > Pinales > Pinaceae > Pinus > Pinus albicaulis. Next base: position 18,799,928 of record MU968480.1, on the reverse strand, counting down.
CTAGGCACTAGTGACAAAGAGCGGGAGGAGATCAGCTTCTCAGAGAGTTTCTAGCCAAAAAAACTTGCAGATTGATCAGAGGATCAAAGAGAGCTGAATCATTGTTGATTTGGTAGATTTCCGAGAAGGGAAATCAGTTGTCAGAGGGAGCAGAAGGTGTCTGTTTCGCCAAGGGTCTTAGATCTAGTTCTCTAGCAAAGAGAAAGGAAGCTCCAACACATTTCTAAGCAGATGGCTCCTCATGGACTGCGTCATCAGGATAGATTGGATGGCCTTTCCAACTTCTCAGTTTGGAAGGCTAGGATCCTGATAGTCCTAGAGGCATATCATCTAAGAGACCATGCTAAACAAACTCTGGCCACACCGACTGATGCAGATCTCCTAAGAACAGCAGGGGCACCAAGAAGAACAGACAGAAAGATAGACTTTGGTACCAAGTACAGGTACTAAAGTTTTCACAGAAGACAATCAGGAAGATACTCAGTCTAAGGAACAGCTAGATCAGGAGGAAGAATTGAGAGAGCAGCCTTCCACCAGTGATTGGATCAACAGAGAAGCTCAACAAATACTATGAGACACAGAAAACTTTATTGGGACTCTCAAGAATGGGAAGAGACAGCGCAGACCTCCTGACAGGTACCAAGCTTTGGTTGCCCAGGTAGAGGAACCTTCCAGCTTCCAGGAAGTTGTTCAACACCAGGTATGGGTAGATGCCATGACAAAAGAGTATGCTTCTATCATGACAAATGATGTCTGGGAAGTGGTGCCCAGACCTCAGAGCAAATCAGTTGTTGGATCAGGATGGATCTACAAGATCAAATACGCTGCAGATGGTAGCGTAGAAAAATATAAGGCAAGGTTTGTGGCAAAAGGGTATGCTCAGAAGGAAGGTATTGACTATGAAGAGACCTTCGCACCAGTTGCTAGATATACCTCCATTCGAACTATTGTATCCTTAGCAGCACAGATGGGATGGGAGATTCATCAAATAGATGTTAAGACAATGTTCTTGAATGGAGAAATTGAGGAAGAGGTATATATCGAATAGCCAGAGGGTTTTGAGACTCATGAAAGGAAGTCTCATGCATGTAGATTGAAGAAAGCTCTGTACGGTATGCAGATTGAAGAAAGCTCTGTACGGGCTTAAGTAGGCTCTGAGAGCTTGGTATGGTCGAATAGATAGCAATTTGCAAAAGATGGGGTTTGTCAAGAGTGACGCAGATCCCAATATTTACTATTTGCTGGTAGAGGATGAGCCATTGGTACTTGTACTATATGTAGATGATCTGTTTCTCACTGGATCATCTAGATTCATCAAGGATTGCAAATGGAATCTAGAAGTTGAATTCGACATGAAGGATTTGGGGTTGATGCACTACTTCCTAGGATTGGAAGTCTATTAGAAGGATGGAGATATCTTCATGGGGCAGGAGAGGTATGCCTTGGAAATTCTGAAGAGGTTCAGAATGCAGGATTGCAGGCCCATGGCCACACCCATGATCACCAATTGGAAGAAGATAGATGCATCAGAAGACGCAAAAGTGCACCCCACCTTATACAGACAGCTTATCGGGTCATTGATATATCTGGTTAATACCAGACCAAACATTTGCTTTGTTGTCAACAATCTTAGTCAGTTCATGGTGGAACCCAAAAGAGTGCACTGGGCAGCAGCAAGGCACGTTTTAAGATATGTACGAGGAATAGTCAGATTTGGTATAAAGTATGGCCGAGAAGAGGATGTCAGACTTAGTGGATTCACGAACGCAGATTGGGTAGGAAGCTCAATGGACAGGAAAAGTACCTTTGGGTATTGTTTCAGTGTTGGATCAGAAATGGTGTCCTGGTGCAGCAGGAAACATAAGTCAGTAGCATTGAGCACAGCTGAGGCAGAGTACATGGCAGCTAGTACAGCTACATGCAAAGCCATATGGCTTCGAAAACTCCTTTTGAGTCTTTTCAGGAGTAGGATGGAGTCGACTTGCGTTCACTGTGACAATCAGAGTTGTATCAAACTCTCTGAAAATCTAGTATTTCATGATCGGTCCAAACACATTGACATCAGGTGTCATTTTATCCAAGACTGTGTTCAGCGTGGGGCAGTACAACTCCAGTACATTCCCACAGGAGAACAGATAGCAGACATACTCACTAAGGCTCTGGGGAGGATTAAGTTCACTCAGTTCAGAGGACAGTTGGGTATGACTGAAAATCCATTTCATTAGTCAATGGAACTTCAGCGCAGTTGAAAGAGGGAGTTGCAATACAGTGGCAGTTGGCAGCAACATGCAGAGTCAGCAACAATACAATTGCATCATTTGTGTGCAGTGTTGATAGGCAGCATCAATAGCATGACAGGAGATGTTACAGAAGTCAGAGCAGCACTTAGAGTTGTAGTGCTAGAGCACTTTCCTCGCTAAGAGGGAGTGTTGATTTATGGTAGCATCGGATGTGCTCTAGCCTTGTAACCTTGTATATGGGCTAAGACACATGTATTCCATAATACCCAAAAAGGATTTTGGAAAATTCCACTTAGAGATGGTTTAATTAAATTAATTAATCATTTTTTAATGTTTGCCAAAGTCTAAACTTAGGGAAATCGATTAATTAAAGGGTATTAATTAAACTAAGTGTGAATCTTCTAGATAAAGTCATGGATCTCCTCCAATCCTAGCCCTTGATTAAGTTTTAATCTAGGTCATTGAAAGGTGAACGAAGGGTTATAAGAAGGAGGGTGAGGGGCCTATGGAAAACACATCAGACGGAGAAAGAATCAAGAGATTGATTTCTTCAGCCGAAGGAAGAGTCGAAGTGATTCTCGATTGCAGAGAGGGGAAGGTGAAATCTCCAAGAGGGAGAATTTCTGAAGGAGAAAGAGTAAAGGAAGAGAAGAGAGAGAGGAGCCGTAGCAGCAACGCAGAGGGCCAAGCAGCAGTTACACTAGGCCAACGCAGAGCAGTAGAGGGAGTTTCGATTTCTGTTGGTGGAGGCAGTTGATGGTTTATCCAAGTTCCGGAGGTCATTTCTGGAAGGGTAAATCACTCTAGTCTCGGGCAGCAGTCAACACAGAGGCAGCCACAACAAGCAGCAGTGACACAGTGATAGCGCAAGGGACGCAGTCACTGCACAGAAATCACACAGAGCAGCTCAGTGTGGGTGCAAGGCAGTGCGGTAACTTCGTGGTTATGTGAGATTTGTCTCACTAAGCCTACTGTCATCAGATTTTCAAGTGATTGATTGATATTTACAATCACACATTTGTACTCAGAATTTCTGCTTAATAAAGAAACCCTCAGATCTGTTGCCCCTGTTTTCCCGCATTGGGTTTTTCCGGGGACAATTGTCCAAAAATAACGGTGTTTATGTGTGATTACTTGTGCTATTTCTTTTATGTTGTTTATAGATTGTGAAGTCTGCAACATATTTTATTTTGGTATTTGACATAGCTAAATGTTAAATAATTGTGATTGAGAATACAATAGAAGAAATATAATAAGTAGCCGCAGCAGAATTCTACATTCTAGAATTTTCACACAGACTTCACAATCAATAACCAACATAAAAGAAATAGCACAAGTAATCACACATAAACACCGTTATTTTTGGACAATTGTCCTCGGAAAAACCCAATGCGGGAAAATCGGTGCAGCAGATCTGAGGGTTTCTTTATTATGCAGAAATTCAGATTACAAATGTGTGATTGTAAATATCAATCAATCACCTGAAGAAATCTGATGAGAGTAGGCTTAGTGAGACAAATCTCACATCACCACGAAGTTCCAACACTGACCTGCACCCACACTGAGCTGCTCTGCGTGACTTCTGCGTAGTGACTGCATCCCTCACGCTGTCACTGCGTCATTGTTGTTGATGCTTGTTATGGCTGCCTTTGTGCTGACTGGTGCCTTAGACGAGTGATTTCCCCTTCCATAAATGACCTTCGGAGACTGGATAAACCCTCAACTACCTCCACCAACAGAAATCGAAACTCCCTCTACTGCTCTACACTGGCCCAACATAACTGCTACTCGGCCCTCTCTGCGTTGCTGCTATGGCTCCTCTCTCTCTTTTCTTCCTCTACTCTTTCTCCTTCAGAAATTCTCCCTCCTGGAGATTTCAACTTCCCCTCTTAGCAATCGAGAATCACTTCGACTCTTCCTTCGGCTGAAGAAATTGATCTCTTGATTCTTTCTCCGTCTGATGTGTTTTCCATAGGCCCCTCACCCTCCTTATAATCCTTTGTTGACCTTTCAATGGCCCAAATTAAAACTTAATCAAGGGCTAGGATTAACTTGGAGGTGATCTATGACCTTATCTAGAAGATTCGCACTTAGTTTAATTAATACCCTTTAATTAATCGATTCCCCTAAGTTTAGACTTAGGAAAACATTAAAAAACTATTAATTAATTTAATTAAACCAACTCCAAGTGGAATTCTCCAAAATCCATTCTAGGTATTATCGAATACATGTGTTTTAGCCCATATACAAAGTCACAAGGCTAGAGCAGATCTGATGCTACCATTAATCAACACTCCCTCTTAGCGAGGAAAGTGCTCTAGCACTACAACTCTAAGTGTTGCTCTGACTTCTGTAACATCTCCTGCCATGATGTTGATGTTGCCTATCAACACTGCAGAATGCTGCAACTGTACTGCTACTGATTCTACATGTTGCTGCCAACTGCCACTGTACTGCAACTCCCTCTTTCAACTGCACTAAAGATCCATTAACTACTGAAATGGATTTTCAGTCATACCCAATTGTCCTTTGAACTGAGTGAACTTAATCCTCCCTAGAGCCTTAGTGAGTATGTCTGTGGTTTGTTCTCCTGTGGGAATGTAATGGAGTTGTATTGCCCCACGCTAAACACACTCTCGGATAAAATGACACTTGATGTCAATGTGTTTGGACCAATCATGAAATACTGGATTTTCAGAGAGTTTGATCCAACTTTGATTGTTATAGTAAATGCAAGTCGGCTCCATCCTGCTCCTGAATAGACTCACTAGGAGTTTTCGAAGCCATATGGATTTGCATGTAGTTGTACTAGCTGCCATGTACTCTGCTTCAGCTGTGCTCAATGCTACTAACTTCTGTTTCCTACTACACCAGGACACCATTCCTGATCCAACGTTGAAACAATACCCAGAGGTACTTTTCCTGTCCACTGAGCTTCCTACCCAATCTGCGTCTATGAATCCACTGAGTCTGACATCCTCTCCTCGGCCATACTCTATACAAAATCTGACTGTTCCTCGTACGTATCTCAAAACGTGCCTTGCTACTGCCTAGTGCACTCTTTTGGGTTCCACCATGAACTGACTAAGAGTTTTGACAACAAAACAAATGTCTGGTTTGGTGTTAACCAGATACATCAATGACCCGATAAGCTGTCTGTATAAGGTGGGGTCCACTTGTGCATCTTCTGATGCATCTATCTTCTTCCAATTGGTGATCATGGGTGTGGCCATGGGTCTGCAATCTTACATTCTGAAACTCTTCAAAATTTCCAAGGAATACCTCTCCTGCCCCATGAAGATATCCCCATCCTTCTGACAGACTTCCAATCCTAGGAAGTAGTGCATCAACCCTAAATCCTTCATGTCAAATTCAACTTCTAGATTCTATTTACAATCCTTGATGAGCCTAGATTGTTGATTTATGGTAGCATTGGATGTGCTCTAGCCTTGTAACTTTGAATATAGTGTAGGACACATGTATTCCATAAAACCCAGAAATGGTTTTGGAAAATTCCACTTAGAGATGGTTTAATTAAATTAATTAATCGTTTTTTAATGTTTTCCCTAGTCTAAACTTAAGGAAACTGATTAATTAAAAGGTATTAATTAAACTAAGTGAGAATCTTCTAGATAAAGTCATGGTTCACCTCCAAGTTAATCTTAGCCCTTGATTATGTTTTAATCTTGGTCGTTGAAGGGTCAACGGAAGAATATAAGAAGGGTGGTGAGGGGCCTATGGAAAATGTGTTGAGCACATTGAGCATTTGGCATTTTCGAGTTTCTGTGAGGAGACACAGCTTTTGGTCAGAATCGAATCACTAGGGTAGGGTTTGCTAAGTGATTTTGATTCAGTGATCAGATTCAGTGAGAGGCAGAAACAGAGACTGGTCATGAGGACTAGGAGTGCATTACAGAGACGAGCAACATTTACATAGAGAGAGACAACGCAGTGTTCTGAAGAGAGATGACGCAGTCCCTGCAGGAAATCACACAGAAGCAGTGCAGTGTCTCTTGGAGTCAGTCCGGAGATAGCTAGAGGCAGGGGTTTTTGAGCTAGGAGGGCCAAAATCCATTTTCGGATCAGCTAGATTAGTTGCAGAGAGCAGTGACGCAGTTTCTCAAGCTTGCCCACGCAAGCTTACGCAGTTTCAACATAGGCACTCGTGCAGTGGCAGAGAAGGGCTTCACCAGCGCTGTTTAGATCAGCTAGAGACTTGCAGAGTGAGGTATATCTCACAGTTACATTTGTTGTCTAGATTTCTCTGAAGGGTGAGCCAGATATTGGCAGCCTAGTCGTACTCAAGACTCTGCTGCTTAATAATATAAAACCCTCAGATCCGCTGCACCGGTTTTCCCAAGTTGGGTTTTTCCAGGGACTTAGTCCAAAAATAACTGTGTCAAATGTGGATGATTTTCATTATATTTTGTTCAGATTGTTTCAGCACTTAGATTTATTCTGCAGTATTATTTGTGTAGACTGCTTCAGAAATTACTTCAATATTTCAATGTAATGAAATAATTATGAAACATAATAGGAGAAGTAATTCATATTTGTTGCGATAGGAATCTAGATTTAGGATTTTTCACATGGTATCAGAGCTTATTCAAGCTCAAGTGCAGGAGAAACAAGGGTGAACCAGCAGATCAACACAGAAGAGATTGGGATCTGCGTAAGCAGCAACAGACCCTCCCAGAGATTACGCTGTCCAGGCCAGAAGGGCAATCCAATGTAGAAAAAGGCTCCCTCTGAGAGAGTTGACAGACGGGTAAGAATTTTTCAGTTACATAAGAGGCAGCGTAGCTGAAGGACGCAGTTACTGCACAGCAGTAAGAGTTGGTGCATAAAGAGTCAGAAAATTTCTGAAAAACAGATTGGGGATTTCTTTATCTGAGAGAGTTTCTTACTCAAAGAAACTCAGTTTCTCCCATGCAGAAGCAGAAGCAGTGACTTACTCCACAAGGAGTGTGTAAGTCTAGCTGAGCAAAGGGTTAGAGAAAGAAATTGACAATTGAGGAGATGGCCAGCAACGGACTGCGTGACCAAGATAGATTGGAGGGTGCCACCAACTATGTCATTCTGAAATCAAGGATTGAGTTTCTCCTAGATGAGCATGATCTAAAAGCCCTCATAGAGAGCGCATGTGCAGAACCTTTGGATGCATCACATCTGAGACAATTCAAGAAGAATATGGTAAGAGCCAAGTGATTGATCCTGGATGGTGTGAAGGATCATATCGTACCTCACATAGCAACAAAAGGCACGGCTAGAGAGATGTGGGTAGGGCTAGAAAAGCTATACCAAGGATCTTCTGAGTAGCGGAAGATGTACCTGGAGGAGAAGATGCGTAATACCAGAATGAAGAAGGCAGAGCGTTTTGACTCCTTCCTGTCTCATATTCAGGATAACCAAGATCAGCTGTCAGCGATAGGAGCAGCACCTAAAGACTCAAAGCTTGTAAGGCTCACTCTGAACTCTGTTTCAGAAGACTATCAAGTCTTTGTCCAGAGCATTCTGGGCAGAGAAAGGCTTCCAGGATGGGAAGCGATGTGGGCAGCCTTGCAGCAAGAAGAGCTGAGGAGAGACCTCTTCAAAATCCATTTGGAGGATGGCAGCAGTGGTTCTAAAGTCAAGGAGGAAGAAGATAACACTGCCCTTGCATCAAAGGGGCAACAGAAGCAGAAGAAGAAAGATTTGTCTAAGATTAAGTGCTTCCAGTGTGGGGAAATGGGACATTATGCCACATAGTGTCCTCTTAAGAAAAGGATAAAGAGGAGAAGGAAGATCCTCAAGCAGGAGTTGCCAAAATTGAGACAGAAAGAGATTGTGCTATGTTAGCTCATATTCTGAAAGGAGAGAAGTGGGTTGACTTGGAGTTGTAGATCTAGAATCTACAAGTGGCAGGATCCTAGAGTATTTCCGAACTCTTGGATCACATGTGAGCTACGACAACCTAAAGACAGTAGCAAGATGGATAGTAGCAGCAGAAGATGAGAAGACAATGCAATGGCTAGTAGTACTAGAGCTTGATCAGCGCAGAGAGGGAGCAACAGCAGTAGCAGCGCAGTGCAGTGCAGTACTCACGCAGTGCAGAGCAACAACAGCACAGTATTTTCAGAGAGTTAGTGCATAAGCTAGCAGCAGTCAGTCTTATTTTTCAGTTGCAGATTTACTTGTCCAATTTCGGATGTTTTTCTGAAGCAGCAGTGCAGCAACAACAGTAGTTGAGCAGCAGATGAGCAGCAACAACGCAGTGTACAAGTGGTGCAGAGCAGTGCTCACGCAGTGCAGCAGCATGGTTGCAGAATTCAGAGGGAGTCGCAGTACAGTGACAGTTGGCAGCAGTATGCAGAGTCAGCAGTAGTACAAATGCAACATTTTTCTTGTGCAGCGTTGGTGAGCAGCATCAACAGCACAACAGCAGATGTTCCAGAAGTCAGAGTAGCATATTGAGTTGTTTTGCTAGAGCACTTTCCTCACTAAGAGGGAGTGTTGATTTATGGTAGCATCGGATGTGCCCTAGCCTTGTAACTTTGTATATAGGCTAGGACACATGTATTCCATAAAACCTAGAAATGGTTTTGGAAAATTCCACTTAGAGATGGTTTAATTAAATTAATTAATCGTTTTTTAATGTTTTCCTAAGTCTAAACATAGGGAAACTGATTAATTAAAGGTATTAATTAAACTAAGTGAGAATCTTCTAGATAAAGTAATGGATCACCTCCAAGTTAATTTTAGCCCTTGATTATGTTTTAATCTTAGTCGTTGAAGGGTCAACGGAAGAATATAAGGAGGGTGAGAGCCCTATGAAAAATACGTTGAGCACATTGACCATTTGGCATTTTCGAGTTTGTGTGAGGAGACAGCTTTTGGTCAGAATCGAATCAGTGATTTTGATTCAGTGATAAGATTTTGCTAAGTGATTTGCTAAGTGATTTTGATTCAGTGATAAGATTCAAAGAGGGGCAGAAGCAGAGACTAGTTAGGAGGACCAGGAGTGCATTACAGAGAGAGACAGCATTTACGCAGAGAGAGATAGTGCAGTTTTCTGAAGAGGTGACGTAGTCCCTGCAGGAAATCACGCAGAAGAAGCGCAGTGTCTCTTGGAGTAAGTCCGGAGATAGCTAGAGGCTGGAATTTCTGAGCCAAGACGGCCAAAATCCAGTCTCAGATCAGCTAGATCAGTTGCAGAGAGAGGTGATGCAGTGTCTCGAGCTTGCCCATGCAGGATTACGCAGTTCCAACGTAGGCACTCACGCAGAGGAAGAGAAGGGTTTCACCGGCGCTGTTTAAATCAGCCAGAGACTTGCAGAGTGAGGTATATCTCACAGTTACATTTGTTGTCTAGATTTCTTTGAAGGGTGAGTTGGATATTGGCAGCCTAGTTTTACTTAAGACTCTGCTGCTTAATAATATAAAACCCTCAGATATGCTGCACCGATTTTCCCAAGTTGGGTTTTCCGGGGACAGTCCAAAAATAATTGTGTCAAATGTGCATGTTTTTCATTATTTTTGTTCAGGTTGTTTTAGCACTTAGATTTATTCTGCAATATTATTTGTGTAGACTGCTTCAAAAATTACTTCAATATTTCACTGTAATGAAATAATTATGAAACATAATAGGAGAAGTAATTCAGATTTGTTATAGTAGGAATCTAGATTTAGGATTTTTCACATATATGATCTAGTGAGAAACAGATCATCTACATATAGTACAACTACCAATGGCTCATCCTCTACCAGCAAATAGTAAAAATTGGGATCCACGTCACTCTTGACAAACCCCATCTTTTGCAAATAGCTATCTATTCGACCATACCAAGTTCTCAGAGCCTGCTTAAGCCCGTACAGGGCTTTCCTCAATCTTCATACATGAGACTTCCTTTCATGAGTCTCAAAACCCTCTGGCTGTTCGATATATATCTCTTCCTCAATTTCTCCATTCAAGAACGTTGTCTTGACATCCATCTGATGAATCTCCCATCCCATCTGTGCTGCTAAGGATACAACAGTCCGGATGGAGGTAAATCTGGCAACTGGTGCGAAGGTCTCTTCATAGTGTAATATCCCGAAGGGAAATAAACAGGAATATAAAGCACACAAACAAGGTACACAACAACTAGAGACAAACCACGAGACAAAATACACAATATGGAGAACGCTGAGCCATTTTATTAATACTAAGAAATAAGAAAAGTACAAAGGTGATCAGAATGATGGCACCTCGACTTGCTCAAGGCAAGTGTAGAAATACTCTCATAACAATGTGTGGAATCGTTGCTCCCTCTATCAATTGTGTAATCTCCAAGTTGCTGGAAAATGTTGTCGTACTACTGCAACTGCTGGTATGAAATGAGTCTTTGCGGCTGCTCCTAAACTCGGAAAACGTTGAAACTTTGGGAATGGCCTCCTCTCCCAATACCCAAAAAACCCCAGAGAACTTTTCAAGAATGGCTGACCCCGGAAAGTACCTCCCTTGAGGCACTACGCTATCCCTCAAGGGAAAACACTAACCCTGAAGGCAACACTGCAAAATATGGCCTCTCCCTCTGCAAAATGTCTCAAATAGGTAAGGGTTGATCCCTTCCCTAATCCTCCGATTTGAATCCACCCAAATAACCTCAATCCGGAATCTCCCCAACTGGAACTGCGTCCTCCCTTGGCAAGACTGCGCTGTCCCTCCAAGGAATGCTCCCCAACGACTGAAGCTCTGATCTCCCCCTGCAAAATGTGGTAAGACTCCTCACCCGAGGAAGCACTCGAAGTCTCCCGGGGCTGAGGTTGGGATCTCCGCACGGAGACACCCGGTGTACTGAACAATACGTGCAGACTAGCTAAACAGCAATCATGCTCAATGTCTAGAGACAATCTCCAAAATGAATAATCATCAATGAGAGAAATGAGGTAGCCTCCCCTCTATTTATCTTTGGTGAGCCTCCCTCTCTCCTTGGCCCCACCATGCTTACACTGCCTCTCTTTGGCCCACGCTGCCAACTCATCTGCGCTGGCTAAGCCCACGTTGTCTAAGTGTGTCACCCCCCTACGTTGTCACTTGGCCCCCTTGGCCCCACCTTGACCACAACGTTATGTCTCCTAGGTGACTTTAGGGAGTGCGTTTTATCCTAAGTGAGTCTCATTCTCCTTTTACCCACTTTATTTATATTTTAACTATATAAGGCAAAATTAATCAAAATTAATATTTCCAATTAGCTATCGCTAATTGGGAATATTACAGTCTCCCCCAACAAAATGTTGCTTGTCCTCAAGCAACTGTAATGATGGATGTTGTAAGATCTGCTCACTCTCCCAAGTGGCATCCTCATCTGGCAAATTCCTCCACCTCACTAGGAACTCCCGGACTGTCCTGCTCCTCAGCTGTCTCTCCCTGGTGTCAATAATGGCCTCCGGCTATAACACCAAGTGCCCCTCATCATCTGTAGGTGGAAGCTCCTCTGTCACCGTCACCTGCTGTCCCAGTGCCTTCTTTAGGCATGATACGTGAAAAATATTATGAATCTTGCTGCACTGGGGTAGCTCCAACTCATAAGCAACCTGTCCTACTCTATGTATCACCCTGTATGGACCGTAGAAGCGTGGCTTGAGCTTCTCAGCCCCCTTCTGCTTCAACATGGACTGTCAATACGGCTGTAAGCGAAGCTAGACCAAATCCCCTACCTCAAAATGCCTCTCTACCCGACCCCTGTCTGCATACAGCTTCTGTTGGTTCTGTGTTGTAGCCATGTTGTCCTTGAGAGCTCGGAGGATGTCCTGACTCTCTTGGATCCAATCCTTGGCTCTAGGAGCCTTGCTGGCACCAAACATCATGTCAACAAAAGATAAAGCATGATATCCATACAATGCATAAAATGGAGACATACCGATAGACATGTGATGAGTGTTGTTGTAGCAGTACTCCCCTATGTGCAGCCACTTCAACCAAGCCCGCTGCTGCCCACTGACATAGTTGCGCAAGTAGCCCTCCAGCCACTTGTTCACTATCTCGGTCTATCTGTCTGTCTGAGGATGGTAGCTAGTGCTCAGTGTCAACTCTGTGCCCAACAAACAGAAAAGCTCCTGCCAAAATCCGCCCATGAAGCGGCTATCCCTGTCACTGACGATGGTCTTTTGGAGACCATGCAACCTGAAAATGTCCCGAAAGAATAGCTCCGCCACCTGTGCTGCTGTGTAATGTGCGGATATAGCAAAGAAGTGAGCATACTTTTTCAGTCGATCAACGACTACAAATATGCAGTCCTTGCCCTGCACCGTGGGCAACCCTGTGATGAAGTCCATCGAAATGCTTTCCCATTTCCCCTCTGGTATGGGAAGGGGCTGCAATAGACCTGCTGGATGGTTCATCTCCCCTTTGTTGCGCTGGCAAACCTCACACTCCCTGACATGCTGGAGTACGTCCTCCTTGAGGCCCTTCCACGAGAACCTCTCCCTGATGGCCCTGTAGGTTTTGGTAAACCCCTGATGGCCTGATAGTAGTGAATCGTGAGAAGCCTGCAATATCTTCTTCTTGAGCTGAGAGCCCTCGGTTAAGAAGATCATGTCCCTGTAATAGATGATCTCAGCCATCACCCTGTACCTGTCATCCGTCACCTGCCCATCCAAAATCTCACAGGAAAAACGGTCTGTGGAGTACTCCACCAACAATCGAGCCCTCCAATCCATGTCTAAGCTCATCAAGGACAACGCTGCTGGTCTACGTGAGAGCACATCAGCTACCACGTTGTTCTTCCCTTTGACATACTCGATGTCAAAATCGTAAGCCTGGATCTCACTAACCCATTTCTGCTGCCTCTCCTGCAACTGCTTCTGCTCTAAGAAAAATCTGAGGCTGTTGTGGTCTGTCCTCACCCTAAACTTGCTGCCCACCAGGTACTACCGGAATTTGGCCAATGCATGCATGATGGCCAACATCTCCTTGTCGTATATGGCATACAACCGCTCATGGGGTAGGAGCTTCTTGCTCTCAAAAGCTATGGGGTGGCCTCCCTGCATCAAAATCGCGCCTATCCCCTCTCCTGACGCATCACACTCCAAAACAAAGGGCTGCGTGAAGTCTGGCAACGCTAGCACTGGACAGCTGCTCATCACCTCCTTCAGCCTGTAAAAAGCCCTCTGCGCCATATTCGTCCAAACGAATGCCCCCTTTTTGGTCAGATCTGTAAGGGGTGCAGCAAGTTGGGAAAAGCCTTTGACGAACTTCCTGTAGTAGGTGCAGATGCCTACGAATCCTCGAAGTTCCGTCATGTTCTTCGGCTCTGGCCAATCCCTGATGGCCCTGATCTTCTCCTCGTGGATCCTCACTCTGTCCACCCCGATGATGTGCCCCAAATAGAGCATCTCTGACAACCCGAACTCGCACTTGGAGAGCTTAGCATAGAATTGCTGCTCCTCCACGATACGCAATACCGCCTCTGTGCTGGAGATGCTCCTCCCATGTCCTGTTGTATATCAGTATGTCGTCAAAGAATACCAGTACACACTTCCTCAGATGACTGCGGAAGATGTGGTTCATACACGACTGGAAGGTGGCGGGTGCATTGGTTAGCCAGAAGGGCATCACCAGAAACTCAAAATGGCCATAGTGACATCTGAAAGCGGTCTTGGAAATGTCCTGCTCCCTCACGCGAATCTGGTGGTACCCAGATCTCAAGTCAATCTTCGAGAAGAACTGTCCCCCTCTAAACTCATCCATCAGCTCGTCAATCCGTGGGATAGGGTACCTATTCTTCATCGTTTTCTTGTTCAGGGCCCTGTAGTCAATGTACATCCTCAATGTGTCATCCTTCTTCTTCACCAATACTACTGAAGAAGCGAAAGGACTTGTGTTGGGCCGAATGTGTCCAAGAGCCAGCAACTCATGGATAGCCCGCTCAATCTCGTCCCGATAGGCCTTGGGGAGCCTATAGGGTGTGGTGATGACGCCCTGTATGCCCTGCTCCAACTCGATAGTGTGCTCAAATCCCCGATCCCGTGGTTGTCCTGGCAGTATCTCCCCAAATACCATAGCATACCTGTCAAGGAGGGTCTGTACCTCTGGGTGTATGGCCTGCCCTCTCAAGCCTGCCTCTGAAGCACACAGCTCCACTGCCCACTCTATATCTCCCTTCCGGAATTCTGCCTCCATCCGATGAGTTGAGACTGTCTGAGGTGGAAACGTATGCATGCCTCGTATCTTCTCATGCTTCCCTGTCTTCTTATCATCCCACTCCATCTCCAAGGCCTCCCAGTCCGTGGTGACCTTGCCTAGAGTGAGCAGCCACTGCACTCCCGATATCACGTTGGTGTCCGGAATGTTCACCACGAAGAAGTGGTCGGTCAATGTGTAAGTGCCCATCGTCACAGCCAATGCTGGAACGTATCTGGCACACTGCATGGTTTGGTCCCCTGGAACCAACACTGAAAACCCGTCAAAACTCTCCTTCGGAATGCCTATCCGCTCTACCAACTGTGCATAAATGAAGTTGTGGGTTGCCCCACTGTCCACTAGTACTGACACTCGCTACCCTTGCACTGTACCTCGGACACGCAGTGTCAAATACTTGGGAACTCCTCGCAAGGCTACAAGGGCTCCTCCGGTAGGTGCAAAAAATGCACCTCCTGCTCGGGTGGTGGGGCTGGCAAATGATCCTCCCTCTGCGCTGCATGGCTCCCCCCTGCACCCATATCGCTGTACTCATCTTCTTCTCCACTGCTCTCAGAGAAGACCTCAATATAATGTGCCTTGCCTGCGGCACAATGGTGTCCTGGTGCCTATGGCTCCTGGCAGGTGAAACACAATCTTTTCCTCCTCAAATCCCTCCTGGTCTCATCATCTATCGGTCCTCTGCTCTGGTTCTCTTTGGGAGGCGAAGCCCTCACGTCCCTCCCCTTGGGCTAGAAAGTCGTCCTCTAAGGGTAAGGCGCTCTGGTCTGGGGTAAAGCATCCTGTAAATCTCGGGTCTTGCCAACTGCATCATGGAGTGTGGCTGGCCTAGTGGACTGGACTAATCCCCGAAGAGGCTCTGCTAACCCGTCGATAAACATGTAGATCATCTGTGCTGCTGATAAATCTGGCACCATCACTAAGAGTCTCAGGAAATCTAAGATGTAGGTGTCCGGGCTCCCGGTCTGCTTGAGCTTCGTCAGCTCAACAAAATGCTCCTCCGGATCCCTTCGATCAAACCTCTCTATCAACCTCCGGGTGAACTCGGCATAAGCTGTCATTGTTGAGTGCCCGAGTGTAACCATCCCGTGAAACCACCAATCTTGGGCCTTGCCATCTAGATGCAGCGCTGCCACCTTGATGGCCTCTGTCTCCACCATCTAGTTGAGCTGGAAATATATATCCAGCTTCTCTACCCATGCCTTTGCCGAACTATTTGACGAACCATCAAAAGTTAGCAAGTGAAACCTGCCCACAGTACGATGCAGATCTCCGTCCTGATAATGTCTGTTCCCTCTGTGCTGATGGCGGGGTCTACTGTCCCGCTTGAGCAAGACAAAATCGTGAAATGTGCGTGCATCTCTGAACTCCTGTCCATAGGCCTGGTACTCAGCAAAGTAGTCACCCATGTGGGTTGGCTCTTGCTCCTGCTGCACTCCCACCCCTGTATCTGCTGCCAGAAAACTGGGCATCGTGGAGTGTGGGGGTGTATGGGATGCCACCTGCTGTGCTGCGTAGTGCCCCTGCAAATGATGGGACGTACTTGATCCCTCTCCAATATGGAAACCCCTCGGGGTTTCATGCTGTCTGGACTCTGCTGCTGTGAATCTCTGCCCATCTCCTCTAACCGCCTAGACAGATCCTGTACTGACATGAGGAGCATGTCCCCAAACTCCTTATCGGCATCTTTATTATCTGCCATCGGTTCCTCCTGCTCTGCGTCCACTACTGGAGTGCAATCCCCCTATCCGTAGGTGATCGGCAACCTACGCTCTCGGTCATGGTACTTCCTACCCCTGTAGCAAAAATATGGCTTCTCGTTCGGTGTCATAGACAACTTTGCTCCACAGGCTGAGCCAGGTCTATGAGCTCTGATACCACTGTAATATCTCGAAGGGAAATAAACAGGAATATAAAGCACACAAACAAGGTACACAGCAACTAGAGACAAACCACGAGACAAAATAAACAATATGGAGAACGCTGAGCCATTTTATTAATACAGAGAAATAAGAAAAGTACAAAGGTGATCAGAATGATGGCACCTCGACTTGCTCAAGGCAAGTGTAGAAATACTCTCAGAATAATGTGTGGAATGGTTGCTCCCTCTATCAACTGCGTAATCTCCAAGCTGCTGGAAAATGTTGCCGTACTGCTGCAACTGCTGGAATGAAATGAGTCTTTGGGGCTGCTCCCCAACTCAGAAAATGCTGAAACTCTGGGAATGGCCTCCTCTCCCAATATCCAGAAAATCCCATAGAGCTTTTCAAGAATGGCTAACCCTGGAAAATACCTCCCTTGAGGCACTATGCTATCCCTCAAGGGAAAACGCTGACCCTGAAGGCAACACTGCAAAATATGGCCTCTCCCTCTGCAAAATGTCTCCAATAGGTAAGGGTTGATCCCTTCCCTAATCCTCCGGTCTGAATCCACCCAAATAACCTCAATCCAGAATCTCCCCAACTGGAACTGCGTCCTCCCTCGACAAGACTGCGCTATCCCTCCAAGGAATGTGTGGAATGGCTGCTCCCTCTATCAACTGCGTAATCTCCAAGCTGCTGGAAAATGTTGTCGTACTGCTGCAACTGCTGGAATGAAATGAGTCTTTGGGGCTGCTCCCCAACTCGGAAAATGCTGAAACTCTGGGAATGGCCTCCTCTCCCAATACCCAAAAAAGCCCAGAGAGCTTTTCAAGAATGGCTGACCCTAGAAAATACCTCCCTTGAGGCACTATGCTATCCCTCAAGGGAAAACGTTGACCCTGAAGGCAACACTCCAAAATATGGCCTCTCCCTCTGCAAAATGTCTCCAATAGGTAAGGGCTGATCCCTTCCCTAATCCTCCGATCTGAATCCACCCAAATAACCTCAATCCGGAATCTCCCCAACTGGAACTACGTCCTCCCTCGGCAAGACTGCGCTGTCCCTCCAAGGAATGCTCCCCAACGACTGAAGCTCTGATCTCCCCCTACAAAATGTGGTAGGACTCCTCACCCGAGCAAGCACTCCAAGTCTCCCAGGGCTGAGGTTGGGATCTCCTTACGGAGACTCCCAGTGTATTGAACAGTACGTGCAGACTAGCTAAACAGCAAGCGAGACAATCTCCAAAATGCATAATCATCAATGAGAGAAATGAGGTAGCCTCCCCTCTATTTATCTTTGGTTAGCCTCCCTCTCTCCTTGGCCCCACCATGCTTACGCTGCCAACTCATCTGCGCTGGCTGGGCCCACACTGTCTAAGTGTGTCACCCCCCTACGTTGTCACTTGGCCCCCTTGGCCCCACCTTGACCACAACGTTATGTCTCCTAGGTGACTTTAGGGAGTGCGTTTTATCCTAAGTGAGTCTCATTCTCCTTTTAACCACTTTATTTATATTTTAACTATATAAGTCAAAATTAATCAAAATTAATATTTCCAATTAGCGATACACATAGTCAATGCCTTCCTTCTGAGCATACCCTTTTGCCACGAACCTTGCCTTATATTTTTCTACACTACCATCTGCAGCGTATTTGATCTTGTAGATCCATCGTGATCTAACAACTAATCTGAGATATGGGCACCACTTCCCAGACATCATTTGTCATGATAGAAGCATACTCTTCTATCATGGCATCTACCCATACCTGGTGCTGAACAGCTTCCTGGAAGCTGGAAGGTTCCTCTACCTAGGCAACCAAAGCCTGGTACCTGTCAGGAGGTCTGCGCTGTCTCTTCCCATTCCTGGGAATCCCAATAAAGTTTTTAGTGTCTCTCAGTATCTGCTGAGCTTATTTACTGATCTGACCACTGGTGGAAGGCTGCTCTCTCAACTCTTCCTCCTAATCTAGTTGTTCCTCATACTGATTATCTTCCTGATCTTCTTCTGTGAAAACGTGAGTACCTGTACTTGGTACCAAATTCTGTCTTTCTATCTGTTCTTCTTGGTGCCCCTGTTGCTCTTGAACCAAGGGAACTTCTGTAGTCTGGTCCTCTGTCGGCATATCACATGATTTCTGAAAAGCTCTATCCTCCATGAACTTAACACCGCGTCTTATCACAACCTTTCTACTGCCAGGAATATAGATCCTATATGCCTTGGAGGTTTCACTGTATCCTACAAGATACCCCTTTTCTGTAGTTTGATCAAGCTTGCTTCTCTTCTCACTTGGTACATGACAATATGCCATGCCACCAAATATCCGAAGATGCCCTACCTCCGATTTCTTCCCAGTGAAAATGTCTTCAGGAGTCTTCTTCCTCAATGCTCTATGAGGAGTCCTGTTCTAGATATACACTACTGTGTTGCAAGCTTCAGCCCATAAATATCTGGGTAAATCGAGGTCAAATAACATGGCCTTGGTTGCTCCTACAATTGTCCTATTCTTCCGTTCTGCCACACCATTCTGTTCGGGATTGTACGGCGCAGTCCACTCCCTCCTGATGCCCTCCTTTGCGCAGAAATCTGTAAAGTCTCCATCTATGTATTCTCCACCATTATCTGAACGCAATGTCTTGATTTTCTTCCCCATCATATTTTCAACAAGAGCCTTGAATTCTTTGAACTTTTGAAAGACTTCATCCTTTGTCTTAAGGAAGTAAATCCAGGTCTTCTTGGAGTGGTCATCGATGAATGTGACAAAATATTTGCCACCCTTGAGAGCATTAGTGGACATAAGTCCATAGATGTCTGAGTGTATCAGTTCTAATATGCTCGTTGCTCGATTTTCATTTCTGGGAAAGGATGCCTTAGCGTACTTCCCAACTACACATCCTCGACATACATCATCATGCTCCGTGCTGAGAACAAGTGCCCCATCAACTGTTTCTCTGAGCATCTTCAATGCACCATGGTGCATGTGCCCCATTCTTCTATGCCAAAGTTCGTTCAACCCTTTCTTGTCGTCAAGACTACTACGGATTAGTGCCAGCGGAGATTCAAGCTGCAACCTGTATAATATATTGCTTCTAATTCTGATCTGCCTTGTTTGCTTCCAACTTGGGTGCTTGACATATACCTTCTTCCCGATACAGTGTATGTCATACCCTTTGTCCTGCAACTTGGATACTGAGATTAAATTCATCCCAAGCCCCGGCATATGTAGTACATCTGTGACCTTCACACTGGTTCCGGCTTCCGTCTGAAACACTACGGCTCCCCTCCCAACTAGAGTGCATTTCGTGCTATTCCCCATAGTGATTTGGAAGTTCATCTGCTCTTCCCTATAGCTTGAGAAATACTCTCGTATTCCAGTCATATGCGCTGAAGCCCCGCTATCAATATACCAGATTCCTGCAGATGCTGAACTTGACAAGCATGCACCATCCTCTTTTAACCTAGAGGATAAAACATCTAAGTCTGCCATACTTATCTGTGCTTTCTTTTCTCTGTGTTGCGTCCCATCTAAAGCTTTTGGATTGCGTAGTCCTTTTCCTAACCCTGCTTCCGTTGGATTTCACAGCTCTGATACCATGTGAAAATTCTATAAAAGAGAATTCTACTGCAGCTACTTATTATATTTCTTCTATTGTATTCTCAACCACAATTATTTAACATTTAACTATGTTAAATACCGAAATAAAATATGTTGCAGACTTCACAATCAATAACCAACATAAAAGAAATAGCACAAGTAATCACACATAAACACCGTTATTTTTGGACAATTGTCCCCGAAAAAACCCAATGCGGGAAAACTAGTGCAGCGGATCTGAGGGTTTCTTTATTATGCAGAAATTTTAAGTACAAATGTGAGATTGTAAATATCAATCAATCACCTGAAGAAATCTGATGAGAGTAGGCTTAGTGAGACAAATCTCACAACACCACGAAGTTCCAGCACTGACCTGCACCCACACTGAGCTGCTCTGCGTGATTTCTGCGTAGTGACTGCATCCCTCACGTTGTCATTGCGTCATTGTTACTGCTGCTTGTCACTGTTACTGTTGCTTGTTATGGATGCCTTTGTGCTGGCTGGTGCCTGAGACTAGAGTGATTTCGCCTTCCAGAAATGACCTCCGGAGACTGGATAAACCCTCAGCTACCTCCACCAACAGAAATCAAAACTCCCTCTATTGCTCTGCGTTGGGCCAGCGTAACTACTGCTCGGCCCTCTCTGTGTTGTTGTTATGGCTCCTCTCTCTCTTTTCTTCCTCTACTCTTTCTCCTTCAGAAATTCTCCCTCCCGGAGATCTCAACTTCCCCTCTCTAAAATCGAGAATCACTTTGACTCTTCCTTCAGTTGAAGAAATCGATCTCTTGATTCTTTCTCCATCTAATGTGTTTTCCATAGGCCCCTCACCCTCCTCATAATCCTTCGTTGACCTTTCAATGGCACAGATTAAAACTTAATCAAGGGCTAGCATTAACTTGGAGGTGATCCATGACTTTATCTAGAAGATTCGAACTTAGTTTAATTAATACCCCTTAATTAATCGGTTTCCCTAAGTTTAGACTTAGGAAAACATTAAAAAATGATTAATTAATTTAATTAAACCAATTCTAAGTGGAATTTTCCAAAATCCTTTCTGGGTATTATGGAATACATGTGTCTTAGCCCATATACAAAGTTACAAGGCTAGAGCACATCTGATGCTACCATAAATCAACATGCTCTAGCCCTGAAATTTTGTGGACGAGTTAGGACACACTTGATCTCCAAAACCCAGAAAGTGTTTTGAGAAATTTCAATTGGTGTTCAAGTTATTCAAATAATTAATTATTTTAATGGATTTCCTAAGTCTAAACTTAGGAAAATAAAATAATTAAAGTGAATTAATTAACACGTGCTGAAATTGTCTTAAGTCACATGGATCAAGCAGTCTTTTAATCTCAGCCATTGATGAATGTTTTAATCTCGGTTGTTGATGAGATGAATGAAAAAGTATAAGAGAAAGGCTTGAGGGTCAGTTGGAAACAGACACACAGTTGTAGAACTGAGGAATAGATCTAGAATTCTAGGGCAGGTTTGCTAATAATTTTCGAAGGAATTTCCTGCAGTGAGGGGTAGTATTGGCTAAGGGGATGATCTAATCCCGAAAACCAAGAGGCAGTGAGAGCAGCAACAAGGACAGCACAGAGAAGCAGAGCAGCAGTTACGCAGGTGCTGCGCAGCCACTATGCAGGTGCTACGTAGGACAGCGCAAAGGCTTCAGGGGGCTTCAGAAGTTACGCAAAGGGATTCTAGGCCAGCGCAAGGCTTGCGTCACCCTCTCAGGGGTTACGCAATCCCTCTCTAGGCAGCGCAATGGCATTATGAGGCTAGCAGGGCTGACACTGGGGCTTCAAGGGCAGCGCTGAGGGTTTTTAGGGCTAGATCTGGGCTGAGTCCTGTAAATCCCGTTTGAAGGTGTGGATTAGTCATATATTTGGCACTAGAACTTCAGGTTAGCTGCAAATTTGATTTCTTCTATTCTCTATCGGGTTTTCCAGATCTGGAACCCAGATTTACTGTACTCATAACTACTTAATAGTAAACCCTCATGTCTGTTGCACCAGTTTTCCCGCTTTGGGTTTTTCCGGGGACTTGTGTCCAAAAATCCATGTGTCACTTTGTTGCATGAGCGTATTATTTAGTAAATGATCTGCATGTGTAGGCTGTAGTTGTGTTTATTTCGGTATTTTCTGAATATAATTTCTGAAAATAACTTGTATTAATTTAGTTCAAGTAGGAGAAATAAACCAATACACTGTAGTAGAATTTTCACATTATACACACGTCTGCATATTACTTGAACTAAACTGTTGTGTGTTGGTTGCCAAGAGCGAGAGTTGATTGTTGTGCATAAATCCTTGTTTGTTGTGCGTACAAGTGTCCAAATGTGAAGCATAAGGGAAGACAACCTCCTCATAAATATGTTGTTTAACTTATCTTTTAGATTTTCCAACCCAATCTGCGTGCCAATTGTGGGAAAATATCATATCAGATTTGCATATCACTTGAGGAGCACTTGCCAGTGTGGAGTTTTTAAAATGAACTGTGTGATACGTGGAGGCTGGCAGCATACATGTGGATACACACTCCAACCAACTTTAATTATAAACCTTTGACCAGTTCACATGGCAGCGTAGACTTCATGTTTGGAAGTTTGTATGGGCATGTGCGTATTGTTGTTTGGATTTCCTCCTATGTAGCTTATATGAGGAGTGAGGTGGGGTCCAATCCCCACCTACTTTATTAAAGTTTAGACTTGGACTATGCCACATCAAATTTCAATCCGTAATATTTGAATTTTATCTAAGGAGAACTTTTAGCCATACATGACACTTTTGACTTCCATTTGACTTGCCATTGGAACTTTGACTTTGATTTGATTTGTACCTTATGTGGTGGGCCCCACATGGCTGTCACATCATCCTTTACTTCTCCACATAATTTCCATGTCAAAATTTGACTTATTTTGACTTTGGAAAATTTTCTAAATTTTTCCAATTATTAAATTGTTTTGAATTTGTTTTTTTCATTTTTGCCACTGACATTAGAAAAATGAGATTTCAAGGGACTATAAGTCGTTTTTTGACCCTCAAAGTGGGTCTTAGGATAATGCTTGGGCCTCTGAGGATGATTTTCGAGTAGTCACACGCCCTAGACATTTCCAAAGACCACTTATTTACATCATTACATAGAAATTAATTAAAAAATCCTGTTTTGCGGAACATTTTTAATTATTAAAAAATCCTACTTAGACCTAGTCAAATTCCGCAAAATTTCAGAAATAGACTAGCATGGTAATATACATTGACTCTAGACACTAAGATGCGTTAGGGGCTCAACCTTGAAGCCGTCACCTTGGCTTTGGGGTAATGCAATGAGCGAAAAAGCCTAGAAAATTATTCGCCGCTAAAAAGCAGGAATAATTAACCAAGTAAAAAAAACACTCCAAGGTGTACTCCCTTGTTGATCGAGTCCCAAAACCCTAGGCCTGCTACATGGCTTTATTCATCATGCTAGTGACATTTATACAATATTGTAATTTTTTGTAGATGTTCTATGCTTGCTGCAACTTTACTTTTTATCCCAATATCAGTCAGCAATCACATAAACAATAAAGTAAAACACTGATAGAACATACCAGTAGATCGACAGAAGACAAGCCATAATATATAAGTGTGTTGGTGCGTTACGGCAGTCAACAGGATGCTTCAACCAGCAAAGTCTCAATATGGTCAACCAACCAGAAGTGTCACACAACCCTCTAGGACAACCAAAACAGTCAACCCAAAAGTTAGCGTTGTCAGTCAACGGTCAACGCAAACAGCAGCAGCAGCTAGCTCAACGCAGCCAAGTTAAAGTCAACGTCCAGCCTCGGGAATAGTGCCAAAAATGTGGATTTGTAAAATTGAAAGTTTGGGAGAGTTTCAGGTCCGTTTGACCTTGCGTTGACCAAAGTCAAAGCTGGTCAACGCTATTGAGAAACCCTAGGCCGAAAACAGAAAATTGTTGCTGTTGAAATTTCCCATGTGTGAAGAGAAGAGCCTCCAAGGTGATCGAACCAATCAAATGAGAGAGAAATGTGTGAGGATGATATGAGTGAAAATGTCCTCCAATGTTGACCAATTTATATCCATCAATGAGGGTGTGTGACACAACTGCTGGGGCACAAATCCTTCAGGCCAACTTGCACATACTTTGAATAAATTCAAAATAAATTAACTGCTCATCGGATCAAGATGATCTTTAGATCGATCTTGCACCTCTCCGAAAGAGGAGTCCAATAAAAATATTGGCATCTTCATCTGAGCATCACAACATGGAGTTTGGACCTAGTTGTCCAAAATTAACAAATATCCCCGTAGCATTGCGGAATCTGGGGTCTGAAGAAGAAAATGAGAAGAAGAAGCAGTAGAGTTTAAAAACTCTGTTGAACTGATCATATCTGATGATATCTAATGGTACAAGTGTCTTCTAGTTCATCCTTGGGCATGGAGTCTTCACATTATCATCAGGTGCCACTCCAGTGGTCAAAATTTGGCTCCATATGGAGATGCATGCTAGACATGAAGTGATAGTGTGTAAGAACCGGGAATTTGCATCCACCAACCAAAGATATATCTTAGCAGTATCCATTCAAAATATCAATGAACAAAATCAAATACAGAAATGGAAATCTTATTCTAAGAGCATAAAATAACAATTTATTCATGAAAAAAAATTATTTAAACAAAATTGCCAAGGGATAAAGTCAGAGATATAATACAAAAAGATGCCCTATGGCATCAGATGTTTTCTTTGTGGAACAACTTGAGGAGTTGGCCATTCACAGGTAACTCTAGTGATTCTCTGTCCAAGGTGCTCAAATAGTAGGAATTTTGTCCCGCTGCTTCTCTGATGATATACGGTCCGAGCCATAAACTGTCAAGCTTACCATTATTACCTGGCTTTTCATTCCTGCGATCCCAAAGTAAAACCATATCACCATTAGAAAAACCTCTATTCCTAGATGATTCATCAAAAATTCTTTTTACCTTAGATTGATTTTTACAACAATTTTCAAAGGCTCTTCTCCTAGTTTCATCCAATTCTACGATTTGATCAATCCTATGTTGCACAACATCTTTATCAGATGTAAAACTCTATAGCAATTGGTAAGCTGGAAGCCTCAAATGCAAGAGAAGGGTAACGTTCAAGCCATAAACTAGTTCAAAGAGACTCTTTCCAGTAGAACTCTTATTTGTAATCCTATCAGCACACAAAGCATATTTAATTTTGCTATCCCATGCTCTCTTATTATCCCCTGCTATCTTCTTGATTATGGTTATCAAATTTTTATTGCTAGACTCAGCTAGACCATTACCCTGAGGATAGTATTTTGATAAATGGGATAACACAATGCCATACTTAAAGCAAAATGATGAGAATTCAGCAGAGCTAAAAGCCTTAGTGTTATCCGTTGTAATTTTCGCAGGGACACCAAAATGAGTGATAATCCTATCTTCAAGAAAGTCCATCGTTACTTTGTCGGTGGCGTGTCTTGTAGGGATGGCTTCTACCCATTTAGAAAAATAGTTAGTGGCAGTGAAAATCCACGAGTAGCCATTATTATAATTTTCATTAAATTTTCCTATAAATTCAAATCCTCAATTTTGAAAGGGAGCTTCCACGACCATAGGTCAAAGAGGCAAAGAAGCTAACTTTTGCTTCCCAATGAAAAGTTGACAAGCTTGGCAACCTCTAACATAATTGTGCACATTAGCAAAAATAGAAGACCAAAAATAGCTAGCTCCCAAGATTTTATGGGTAGTAGTCTTAGCAGCGTAATGTCCTCCACAAAATATTGAATGGAACTCAGATAGAATTTTTTTGGCCTCAACTTCATCAACACATCTAAGTATTACCCCCTCCGGATTTCTCTAACCCAGACCATCCTTCACAATGCAATAATTAGTTGCTCTAAGCCTTAATGCTCTTCTTTTATGGCCAACTAAATGGCTAGGACATGACAAATTTTGCAAGTAATAAATAATGTCTTTATACCATTCCAGTTGACTCAATCTTGGAAGTTCTGACGAAGTTAATTCCAAATCATTCCTAGCCATTTCTCATTCCCCTCAGTCAAGATCTTGGCGAATCCCTGGCCTTTTACCAGCTTGGTAGGTCTAATATCTAAATCATACGCTTGAATCTTAGAGACCCACCTAGCTCAAGTTCCTATGCAATCAACTTGAGTTAACATATCTTTTACCGCAGAGTGAGGGACATACGCGATTATTCTTGAATACCCCACATAAACTCTAAATTGCTTAAAGGACTTGACTAAGGCATAAGCCTGTTTTTCCAAGGTGTTATACTTCAACTCAGAACCTTGAAGGGATCTACTCATGAAGGCAATAGGCTGCTCATACCCTTCATTGTTCTTTTGCAACAACACTCCAGCAATAGTATCTTCAGATGCAAAAGAGAACCAAAAATTCCTTAGAATAATCAAGGCTCACTAGAACAAGTGCCTTACCAATAGAATCCTTAATTTCCTGAAAACCTATTCTTCCTTCTTTTCCCCAGACAAACTTAACATCTTTCTTTAAAAGGGTTTGAATGGATTTAGCAATTTCAACATAATTTGGAATGAACCTACTAAGGAAATTGATCTTTCCTAAGAAGGGTTGAAGGGTTTTAATATTGAGGCAAAGGAATCTTCTGAATTGCCTTAAATCTCTCAGGTTCAATCTTGATCCCATCCTTTGAGATGATGTGACCAAGCAACTTCCCTTCAGTCACTCCAAAAATAGGTTTAGCAGGATTTAAGGATATCCCATACTCACTGCACCTGTCAAATATCTGCCTTAAATGGCCGATATGAGAAATTCCATTTTTAGAAAAGACAATTAAGTCATCTTGATAAATCTCAATGAATGTCCCAGTTAGACCCTTAAAGGCATAGTCCACAGCCTTTTGAAAAGTTGCTCCAGCATTTGTTAATCCAAAAGCATCCTCAAATACTCAAAAGTACCCCATGGTGTGGTGAATGTTGTCTTATGCTTGTCTTACTTCTTCACCATGACTTGATTATATCCTAAAAATCCATCTGATAAAGACATCATTCGAGATCCTGTTACCCTTTGCAACAATGTTTCCATATTGGGTAAAGGGTAATTATCATTTTTACAAGCTAAATTAAGATTTCGAAAATCTACACATAGCCTAATTGATCCATTCTTCTTTCTCACAATAACCAAGTTTGAGCACCATGTGGAATGCCTAGTGTGAGCTATAATTCCAGCCTGAAGCATCTTTTGCAACTCCTTTTGCACCAAGGGGGCTAACTTAGGATTTATTTTCCTAAGTTTTTTCCTAAAAGGTTTGGCATTTTCATCCTTAAGAGGGATAGTATGTTTCATAACATCCTCCCCATAACCTTTTAACTCCTCATATGAAAAGGCCAAAATATCCTTATATTCTTGAAGTAAATTTATTAATATTTTCCTTTCCTCATCGGTGGTGCCCTTCCCTATTTTGATAATCTTTGGGTCATGAGGGGTATTAATGTTTACTTCAATAAATTCCCATGGGTCAATTTTCTTATCCTCTTTTCTCTTTACATCATCATGTCTGTCAAACATCTGTTGCATGGCTACACGACTCCTAGGAGTGGGATTTGACACAACATTACACTCCTCATAATCGCAACCTTCTTCCTTGTAGCCAACCTTGAAACCAGAGAATTCTTTCATATTATTTAAAAAATGAATCACTTGGCTTTCTTCATTAAAGATTTGTCAATGCTCAACATTATCAAGAACCGATGGTCTAAAAGTAACCTCCATCTTGATCTTATCATCTATCAAGTTCTCTCCAAGCTATAAGGTATATGCAGCAACAGCCAGCTCATCAGCGTGTTTATTTCCTTCTCTTGGAATTGTTTGAAGATCTACTGCGTCAAAATATTCCATGTTATCCCAAACAACATTTCGATACTTCTTTAATCTATTATTCTTACATGCAAATTGATTCTTTGTTTGAAGAATGACTAGATCAGAACCCCCCTTGATACTAAGAATCTTAATGTTCAATTCCTTTGCCAACTCTAGACATAACAATAAAGCTTCATACTCCGCTACATTGTTAGTTGCATCGAATTTCAACCTAAAGGCAAACTTGAATATATGACGAAGGGGGGAGGTAAGGACAATTCCAGGACCCTTACAAAACCTCGAATGGGCACCATCAAAATTCATGTGCCACACCCAGTCCTTCTTACTTTCCACCTCCCTCTCCAAAGGAGCAGTAGAATTAGCCAAGATAGCATAGTTTACCAAGTCATCATATTTATACATAATTTCATTATGAGGCTCCTTGGGATTTTCCAGGTGAGACTTTCTCTCCAATTCCCTATCCAACCTAACCATGATGCCCTCATTATTAGGGATGGTAGCATAACTTAAATCCATTTGCAAACTCCCCCCTATATCATCTCCCCACTTTCTAGACAATAACATCCACCATGCATCAGGCACATCAATCACCACAATATCCATGGTGATCATAATATCAAGATGAACTGCCAAGTGGACTTGAAGATCCTTTATCAAACCACAAACTTCAGTAACTTTCGAATCCATAGCACAAAAGTTGTGGTAAGGTCTAGAAATCCTCAGGTTTAACTAATTCATGACTTTCTTAGTCATGGCACACGATGATGCCCCAGAATCAAACATACAATTGTGCAAAAGCATTCCATTGACCAACATAGTGATGAAAAATGGTTGATCGTCTCTGTTATCTCTACATATATCACTACTTTGCAAAGTGATAGGGGCATCCTCATATCTATCTTTAGAAAAATTCGACATTTCTTTTCCATTAGGGGCATCAATGGCTTTCAACAACTTATATCTTTGGGAGGGAATATTCATGATTTCAATCACAGGTACCAAAATCTTTGCAATACTTATCCATCCTCCCAAATCAATATTTAACTTAGATGTAGGTGGAGTGAAATTCTTATGGGAATTTTGATTTCTTCCCTTGCTTCTCACCCTTTCTTTATCTTTGGCTATCTCTAAAATCTGATTCGATGAAGGCTTCTCTCCATACAACTCAGTGATCCTATCCAATTCTTCAAAATTATTCACACTATAGGAGGATGGAGACTTCTGACTTATCTTTTGGCTATTCTTCATAACTCCCATCCAATTTTCCAAGGACAAATGATGCTCTTTTCCAACTACGTTGATTTGTTCACTTGTTCTAGCCATTTCTCCATCTAAGATCCTTTTTGCATAAGGACAAGTGAGTTCATCATGTAGGTCATCACATGGTCTACAATAGGGCATTGAATCATCAACTAAGTTAGTAGACTCAAGTGGATTTGGTGGCCCATGTTCATTAGGGGGACCCCTCTTCTACATGTATCATTTCCTCAATTCGGGAATCTCCCCGCTTGATTCCTTTCCATGGCCACCAATCGATTTTGGATAGCATTCATTTGATTCGTGTGATTCACTTCCATAGTCTTGATGAGTTGGGTTAACTCCTTAATAGGATCATGGGTAGCCTCTTCCTTGGCCTTGCATTTGGAATCATTCGATTTCAATGGCCCTCTAATGTAACCAGGAATCTCAGATTTTCCTGATTGCTTTCTAGCCCTCTCCATTTTCAAGGCTTCCATTTCAGTTGTACACAAAGTTGTAGGTTCCTTCCTCCTCAACTCATAAGTGGTATCCACACCAAAAGCATCTAAATATGAGCATAAGAGAAATTCATCTGGAGGTTTAACAATTGCAGACATGCTTTTAACCAATTCATTGAATCTTTTGTTAAACTCCTCCATGGTTTCATTCTCATTCTTCTTTATGGTGCTAATGGCATTGATCAGATGACTATTCTCTCTTCTCTCTCCATACTTTCCTATGAAAGAATTAACAATTGCTTGTAAAGAATCATACAAGTTAGCAGGTTGCTCAGTGAACCAATCAAGAGCATCATCTTCTAAAGAGAGAACAAAAAGTCTCATCTTTACATCCTCATAGTTAGCAACGTTACGCCACTTAAAGATGCAAACATTAAAGTTCTTCACATGTGATGCAACACTAATGGCATTGTTACCTTGAAAGGAAGGCAACCTTTCAATAACCTTGCCAGGGATATTATGAGGATAGCCATTAATGTTAGTAAAGTTACAAGGAGTAAAAAGATCATTCATGATGTTAGGCTCAACTTGTTCCTGAAATAGAAAATGAATGTCATAAATAGCCTCTTGCCCAAGACTAGCAAGAGCTCTACTATGAGAAAGTTAATTTAACCTCTCTCTAAAAACCCTTTTAGGTTCAGGAGAGGGGCTAACTAAACCACTTGAATTTCTCCTAGTAGAGACTCCTACAAAATTAGTATTGAGTGGAGTTGCCACTTGAGCAAGAATCTAAATCTAAAAATTCAAATATGCCAAACAAAAGTTAGTCGATTTCCCAAGTACAAGAAGACTTGTCCCCAGCAACGACGCCAAAATGTTATCACTCCTTGCTGCCTACACCTACCTACAAGTCAGTGGGAAAAGCCTTCAACCCCACAAGGTGTGGTTGGTGGCAAGGATCTCAGAGAAGGGGTTGTCACACTAATCCTAACTCTCTCCGTTTAAGCTATCTCCTAGTTTAACTAGGAGGGTTGGTCGCTAAAGAAAGACTAAGTTAAAGATGTGAGTTTTCTAGGAGAGTTGTTAGAGTTAAATAGATTACTCTTTAAGATTTATAAGAAAAAGTGATATGAGCAATAACCATAAATACATAAGATAAGCATGAAACATATGAAAAACCAGTGCCTTCAAAGTATTGCTCTTTGAAACGAAAATGTATTTGCTTAAATGGAGTAAAATTCTTTCAAATGGAAAGCAAGAGTAATCCTGAAAAGTGAAACAAGAAAATGTTAGCACAAGATATTGTAAATGCTTTCAAGATAAATACTTTCTGGAATGATCATGAATAAAGGTAGCAAAATACTTTGCACCACTAAGAGCGGTTGTGGACATTGGACCACAAATATCCGAGTGTATCAACTCCAATACGCTCTTGGCCCTACTACTGCTTCTTGGAAATGTTGCTTTGGCATACTTCCCTATTACGCATTCCCTGCATACTTCATCTCTCCTTGTGCTGAGTTCAAGAGATCCTATGACAGTCTTCTTGAGAATCCTCAAGGCTCCATGATGTAGATGTCCCATCCTTCTGTGCCATAATTCATTTAGATCTCTTTCGTCCGTACTGCGAATCAGAGCCACTGGGGATTCAAGCTGGAGTTTATATAATTTATGACTCCTTACTCCAATTTGTGCCTTCTTGCTCCAGCTAGGATGTTTGACATACACTTTGTTTCCAATAAAGTATATGTCATAAGCCTTGTCCTGAAGCTGAGACACTGAAAGTAAATTCATTCCCAGCCCTCGTACATGCAGAACGTTTGTGGCCGGAATCTTGTTGCCGGCTTCTGTCTGAAACGGTATGGTACCTCTTCCAACAGCAGTACACTTGGCCTTGTTTCCCATAGTAATCTGGAAATTCATCTGTTCTTCTTGGTAGCTCGAAAAACATTCTCAAACCACTGTCATATGAGCAGATGCTCCACTGTCAATATACCAAACACCTGGAGGAGTCGTGCTTGACACACAAGCAAGATCGTCCTCTAGTCTGGATGCTAGCACCATCATGTCATGTTCCCTCTGCATTTTTGCATGCTTTGGGGGACTGCGTGAACCCTTCTGGGTGTCGGATCTTTGGTCCATAGCAGATCCTCCCTTTCTATCATTAGCCTTTTGCTCTGATATCATGTGAAATTTTCAAGTCTGAAAATTATTACTACAGTGATTGATTTATTTCGCCTACTTATTAGATAAGTTATTTACAGACACTTCAGTAAATTTTGAAATAAACACAGTTGTAGTACTTCACTCTAATCAAAAGCATAAGAACATAAATAACACATGAGCGCAATAGAAACAACCATATGAACACAGTTATTTTTGGACAATTTTCCCCCGAAAAACCCAATGTGGGAAAACCAGTGCAACAGATGAGGGTTTGTATTAATCTTCAACAATGAAAAGATCTTTTACAGAAGTCTTGGTGAGCAAAGTAAATTAGCATACACTTGGCATGAATTTTCCAGACACTCCGAAAGAATTCCGGACTCTTGGGGTGACCTTCTACACCCTCTGTGTTATCCTACGTAGTTGCTCTACGCAGTCCCTCCCTGGACTGCGTAACTCTGCGTAGAGGGGTTAGTGTTGCTGCTCAGCACTCCCTTCCCTTCACCCTTCTGCCTTCTCCTTCTCTGTTAGCTAACTTCTCCCTCCTCCTTTTGCCTCTGCAATCCCACCTCTACAAACTCACCCACCGAAATCGAATTCTCTTACTTCAAAATTGATTTCCTTTGGGTACTGAGAATGTCCCCGGCTTTATTTCCAAATGACCCTCAAGCCTCTTCTTATAGTCTTCTCGCTGATGAACCAATGGCCAAGATTATATCTTTAATCAATGATTCAAATTAAAAGATGACTTGATCTTCGTTTTTTAGAAGATTCACAGTCTGCTTTATTAATACCCTTTAATTATTTAATTTCCCTAAGTTTAGACTTAGGGTCTGCATTAAAATAATTAATTATTTTAATAAAGCAAGATCCGAGTTGAATTTCCACAAACGATTTCCGGGTTCTCTGGATAACTGTCGTCTAAGCCGCTCCACCAATTTTGAGACTTGGAACACTTCCCGATGCTATAAAATCAACACTCCCGTAGCAAGGTAATGATCCATGAGGTGGGCTCCTCAAGGATCCTGCCCAACTGAAGTTCAAGATGAACTACAGCTCTATGTCACCCCACTTCTTACCAAGAGAAGCATGGGCACTCATAGCAAACTCATAATGCTCGATCTTTGCAGTTGCAACTGTCGGATCATGCTTCTCATCCTTTTCCTTTTTCTTCAAAGGACACTCAATGCAAAGTGACCCATGTCACCACATCTGAAGCATTTCACCTTCGAGACATTTCTCTTTTGTCTCTGTTGCCCTTATTGCCCTTTCGATGCGAGGGTTGCATTCTCCTCCTCCTCCAAAGTCTTTGATCCACTACCGCTATTGTCGTCAAGCTTGCACTTGACTAGATCTCTCCTCGGCTCTTTCTCCTGAAGTGTTGCCCACATCTTCTCCCAACTAGGAAGCGTAGCCCTGCCCAGAATGCTCTGGACAAAAACTTGCCACTCCTCCGTCACTACGTTAAGGGCCAACCTCACCATAGTTTCTGCAGTTGGGGTGGATCCCACGGCTGCCAACTGGTCTTGAATCTCGTGAAGTCTCGCAAGGAACGAAGCAATGCGCTCCCCCTTCTACATTTGGATCATGCGGAGCTTCTGCTCCAAGTACATCTTCCGCTGCTCGGAGGTTCCTTCATACAACAAAGACAAAGCTTCCCACATCTCCCTGGCGGTGTTCTTTCCAGCTACATGTGAGACTATGTGATCCTTGACACCATCAAGGATTAGCCTCTTGCACTTTGCCATATCGGTCTTGTACTTCTTAAGTTGATCTGGATCTATAGGTACAACAACCACATTCGCCACGAACGTCTTGAGGTCAAATTCATCTAGAAGGAACTAAATCCTTTCCTTCCAGATTACATAGTTGGAGGAACCCTCCAACCGGTCCTAACCTCGAAGACCATGAGCTGTCATCTCAGCTGAACACTATCGAGCTGCTTCCTCTTTCTCCCCCTCTACGCAGCCTAGGCAGCTTACGCACTCCCTTTAGAGCTCGTAGATCTGTTGCTCAAATCCTTGAAAACTGTTGAATTCCTTAGCTAGGAATTCACTGAGGAAGAATTCCCCGCTATTTTCTTTTTCTTTCTTCTAACGCTTCTTTGCTCTGGCAACTACC
The DNA here is from genome assembly GCA_034641835.2 of Pinus albicaulis. NCBI lineage: Eukaryota > Viridiplantae > Streptophyta > Pinopsida > Pinales > Pinaceae > Pinus > Pinus albicaulis. The sequence continues at coordinate 18,766,196 of MU968480.1, read as the reverse complement.
TGCAGAAAACTACATCCCTCTGGCTCTACGCAGCTCCCTTTACCTCAACAAAATATCGAAGCGAAAGTCCTAGCTCTCTATCGACTTGCACAGAGAGAGACAACATCAAAACTTCAGCCCTCCTGGCTAGATCTACGCAATCCGTCTGGGGATTTGATCTGTTGCTGCTGCAGCAATTCGGCCTTCACTTCAGATTCAGATCTGCTCTTCCTGTTTCACATCAAACCCTATGATACCATATGAAAATTCCTAGATCTGACAATCTAAGGAATCCTACTGCATCAACTGAGTGTACTTCTATTAAGCAAATTACATTTACATAATTAATTCAGATATGAATTATTGAAGTAACTACTGAAACAGCCTACACTGAATAGATATGATTCTGAAACAAGGAAACTGAGCAAGAAATCAATCACACATAGGACACAATTATTATTGGACACAATTCCCCGAAAAAACCCAATGCGGGAAAACCGATGCAGCAAATCTGAGGGTTTGTATTATTAAGCAGTAACAAATCCTAAATACATCTTTGAATACCTCAAGGGTTATTCAGTGACAGAAAGAAATACTGGCAAAAAGAAATTGTGACTTTTACCTCACACAATAACTAGAAAATCCGGCTGATCCGGACACTGGAAAGACTGCCTCTGGAGGTCTCTGCGCAGCCTTTACACAGTCACTACATAGGCACTGTGTCACCTCCTGTAAGGATTGCGTTACCCCAACAACAGATCGATCTAACTCCCAGAAACACAGATCTGAGCCTCCCAGTCTCACACCCCGGTTTCCGGCTTACGGATCTGATCCAACAGTTGATTCTCGGAAACCCTTTGAACCTCTGCACGGCCTTGACTGGCTCTGCACTAGCTCTACATCACCCTAACTGGCTCTGCACTAGCTCTGCGTCACCCTGACTGGCTCTGCACTGGCTCTGCGTGATGTCTTCCTGCCTCTCTCTACTGATGATTCTTTGGCTGAGAAAAATATTTCTCTCCGGAAACTACTTTGCCCCTCACTGCATTGAATCACTTAGATATGATCTTTGTCCGAGCACTGCTTCGTCAAAAGAATTCGATCTCAAGATTCACTTTGTGTGTGTCTTTCCAAATGACCCTCAAGCCTTCCTTTATAGTCTTCTCGTTGAGAAATCAACGACCGAGATTAGATCTCTAATCAACGGCTATGATTATAATATGACTTGATCTCCACCTTTTCTAGATTATTCTCACTATGTTTTATTAATGTCCTTTAATTGTTTAATTTCCCTAAGTTAGACTTAGGGTCTCCATTAAAATAATTAATTATTTTAATAAAACATTAACCGAGTGGAATTTTCACAAACAGTTTTTGGGTTCTTTGGAATACCGTTGTCTAATCCTCTCCACCAAATTTGGGGCTTAGAGCACTTTCCGATGCTACAAAAAACAACACCAAGAGAGCTGAAGAAGTGAAACCCTTGTCTCGAAAAAAAATTTCTTCTTTGAATCTAAATTTTGCTGCAATTTTCTTCAGTGGGTAGCCTTGAAAAATTCTCAAGAGGCTGGAACTTCCCCTCAAGGGCCTAGATCTAGCTCTTCCTTCACTTCATCCCTTAATACAACCTGCAAAAAATAAAAATACAACACCCACACCCCAAATATATACAAGATAGATCTAAAAAACTCCAACTCAAATTAGAAAAAAAATTAAAATTAAAATTACAAAATTATTTTACAAATTATACAATGGTTTTCAAATGAATTTTGAGAAAATCAAATTTCATAATATTTTTCCTTTGATGAAAGGCCAAAACACTTTAGAAAATTTATGCTCACTATAGCCCTAGCGAAGATTTAATCCACCATATACAAACTAAGGATCCAAGCAAAATGATCCTTGCCTACAATCTCTGAACTTGGAGACCAAGGATTGAGTACCTGTGTAATATCCCTAAAGGGAAATAGACAGCAATACAAGCATACGACAATATAGAAAATGCCAGAAATAGAACATTAAGCAAATACTCATAAAAATGCCGGGAATGCTAAGCCATGTTATTAATCTGAGAATATAAAGAAATACAATAGATGATCGGAATGATAGCACCTATTCTTGCTCAAGGCAAGTGGAGAACTCTCTCAGAAAGACAGAAAATGGCTGCTATAAGAAACTGCATCCCAGCTGCTGGGAAACTGCTGTAAAACTGCCGCTGCTGGAATGGACTGAAACTAGGGGCTGATCCCCTTGCCGGAATGAGCTGAAAATCTGCAGACCACCTATACTCACCACCCCGGACAAAACCCAGAAACCATATCAAAATTGGTCAGCCTCCGAAAATCACCAAAGAAACCCTCCTCAAGGAATTACGCTGCCTCTGCAAGGCTCAGCGCAGATGCCAAATGATAATAGCTGTGACAGTGCCTCAAACTCCTCAGGAAACCTCCTCCTGGCAAAGACTGATCCTCCACACCGGATATCAACTGAAACTCCTGCAAAAAATCCCGCAACGGAACACCTCCAACTAGAACTGCCTCCTCTCTCCCAAAGACTGCGCAGTCACAAGAGAAGCCAGCTCCTCAACCAAACAACCAACCAAATCTCCCGCTAAAGACTGAAGGAAAAACCTTGCCCGAGCAGGCACTCGAAGTCCCCCGGGGCTAAGGGCGAGGTCTCTGACTGGAGACACTCAACGCACTAAACAGTGCTGTAGACAGGCTAAACAACCAGCGTGCTTAAGAAGACAAAATGTCTAGCTCCAATATCATCAACAACAAGAATGCCAAATGAGATGGCTCTCCCACCTTTTATAACGCTGGCCCTTCTCCAAAACCCTAACGTGGTCTCCCTCTCCTCCACGTGCTCCTCATCAAACTGCGCAGAAGCTCCTAGAGGCTACGTGGGCCCCCTCCTTTGCGTGGTGTTGGACCCCCATGGCTCCCCATAAGTTATAACGTTGTGCTACTAGGGAAACACTTTATTTTATTTAAGTGAGTTAGACCCCTCCTCTCACTTTTTATTTATTAATAAACTATAGTCGGCAAAACTATACAAAAATCGAATATTCCAATTAGCTGTGGCTAATTAGGAATATTACAGTCTCCCCCGGCAAAACGTTGCTTGTCCTCAAGCAACTGAAGTGATGGATGCTGCAGTATCTTCTCATTCTCCCAAGTGGCATCCTCATCCGGCAAATTCTTCCACCTCACCAAGAATTCCCGGACCGTCCTGCTCCGTAGCTGCCTCTCCCTGGTATCAATAATAGCCTCTGGCTGCAATACCAAATGCCCCTCATCATCCGTGGGTGGTAGCTCATCTGTGACTGTCACCTGTTGTCCCAATGCCTTTTTCAGGCATGATACGTGAAAAATGTTATGAATCTTGCTACCTTGGGGCAGCTCTAACTCATATGCAACCTGCCCAATCCTGTGTATCACCCTGTACGGCCCATAAAAGCGGGGCTTCAGCTTCTCAGCCCCTTTCTGCTTAAGTGACGACTGTCGATATGGCTGTAATCATAGGTAGACTAAGTCTCTTACCTCAAACTGTCTCTCTACCCGATGTCTATCGGCATACAGCTTTTGTTGATTCTGCGCTGTGGCCATGTTATCCTTGAGAGCTCGGAGGATGTCCTGACTCTCTTGGATCCAAATCTTGGCTCTCGGAGCCCTGCTAACACCAAACATCACATCCGCAAAAGATAAAGGATGATACCCATACAAAGCATAGAATGGTGACATACCAATGGTCATGTGATGCGTCGTGTTGTAGCAATACTCTCCCAGATGCAGCCACTTCAGCCACGCTCGCTGCTGTCCATTGACATAGTTACGCAAGTAGCCCTCCAGCCACTTGTTAACTATCTCTGTCTGTCCATCCGTCTGTGGGTGATAACTCGTGCTTGGTGTCAACTCTATCCCCACTAGCCGGAAAAGCTCTTGCCAAAATCCGCCCATGAAGCGGCTGTCCCTGTCACTGATAATCGTCTTAGGTAGACCATGCAGCCTGAAAATCTCCCTGAAGAACAGCTCGGCCACCTGTGCTGCTGTGTAGTGCACAGATATGGCGAAAAAATGAGCATACTTCGTCAGTGGATCAATGACGACAAAGATGCAGTCCTTGCCCTGCACCATGGGCAACCCTGTGATGAAGTCCATCGATATGCTCTCCCATTTCCCCTCTGAAATGGGAAGAGGCTGCAACAACCCTGCGGGATGGCTCATCTCTCCCTTGTTTCTCTGACAAACATCGCACTCCCTGACATGCTGGAGTACGTCCTCCTTGAGGCCCTTCCATGAGAACCTCTCTCTAATGGCCCTATAGGTTTTGGTAAACCCCTGATGGCCAGTCAATGGAGAATCATGAGATGCATGGAGTATCTTCTTCTTAAGCTGAGATCCCTCAGTCAAGAAGATCCTGTCCCTGTAGTAGATAATCTCATCAACCACCCTGTATCTGTCATCTGCTACCTGTCCATCCAGCACCTCGCATGCGAATCTGTCCTTGGAGTACTCCACCAACAGTCGAGCCCTCCAATCTGCGTCCAAGCTCATAAGAGATAACGTGGCCGGTCTACGTGAAAGGGCATCTGCTACCACGTTATTCTTGCCTTTGACGTACTCAATGTCAAAGTCATAGGCTTGGATCTTACTGATCCACTTCTGCTGCCTCTCCTGCAACTACTTCTGCTCCAGAAAGTACCTGAGGCTGTTGTGATCGGATCTCACCCTGAATCTGCTGCCCACTAAATACTGCCGGTATTTGGCCAATGCATGCATAATGGCCAACATCTCCTTGTCGTATATGGAATACAACCTCTCATGCGGAAGGAGCTTCCGGCTCTCGAAAGCTATAGGATGACCACCCTGCATCCATACTGCGCCAATCCCCTCTCCTGACGCATCGCACTCCAAGACAAATGGCTGCGTGAAATCCGGCAATGCAAGCACGGGGCAGCGGCTCATCACCTCCTTGAACCTATCAAAGGCTCGTTGTGTTGTATCTGACCAACTGAATGCCCCCTTCCTCGTCAAATCTGTGAGGGGTGCAGCAAGCTGTGAGAAACCCTTGACGAACTTCCTGTAGTAAGTGCAAATGCCAATAAATCCCCGAAGCTCAGTCACGTTCCTCGGCTCTGGCCAATCTCTGATGGCCCTGATCTTCTCCTCGTGGACTCTCACCCCGTCCACTCCTATGATATGTCCCAAGTACAAAATCTCCGTCAATCCAAACTCACATTTGGAGAGCTTAGCATAGAATTGCTGCTCCTCCAAGATGCTCAACACTGTCTCAATATGTTGGAGATGCTCCTCCCAAGTCCTGTTGTATATGAGTATGTCGTCGAAGAAGACCAATACACACTTCCTCAGATCACTGCGGAAGATATGGTTCATGCACGACTGAAAGGTGGCTGGTGCATTGGTCAGTCCAAAAGGCATAACCAGAAACTCGAAATGCCCATAATGACACCTGAAGGCGGTTTTGGGAATGTCCTGTTCCCTCACGCGAATCTAATGGTACCCAGATCTCAAATCAATCTTTGAGAAGAACCGTGCTCCTCTCAACTCGTCTATCAACTCATCGATCCTGGGAATGGGGTACCTGTTCTTCAGGGCCTTGTAATCAATGCACATCCGCAATGTGCCGTCCTTCTTCTTCACCAACAACACAGAAGAAGCAAAAGGACTCGTGCTCGGCCGAATGTGCCCAAGGGCCAGCAACTCCTGAATAGCTCGCTCAATCTCATCCCGATAGGCCTTGGGGTGCCTATAAGGTGTGGTGATCACTGCCTGTATACCCTGCTCCAGCTCAATGGTATGTTCAAACCCCCTATCCGGTGGCTGCCCTGGCGAAATATCCCCGAATACTATGGCGTACCTGTCAAGGATGGTCTGTATCTCTGGGTGCACTGCCTGTCCTGTAGTCGCTGCCTCTGATGCCCGCAGCTCTACTGCCCACTCTATATCTCCCTTACGGAAGGTTGCCTCCATCCGATGAGCCGAAACAGTCTGAGGCAGATATGTGTGTTGTCCTCGTATCTTCTCATGCCTCCCTGTCTTGGGATCATCCCACTCCATCTCTAGGGCCTTCCAATCCGTCATGACCTTCCCTAGAGTGATAAGCCACTGAACACCCAGTATCATGTTGGTGTCCGGAATATCGACCACAAAAAAGTGATCTGTCAATGTATAGGTGCCCATTGTCACTGATAACTCGGGAACATATCGAGCACATACCATGGTCTGATCTCCTGGGACCAAAACTGAAAATCCATCAAAGCCCTCAATCTGTATACCTCTCCGCTCAACCATCTGTGCATCGATGAAGTTGTGAGTTGCCCCACTATCAACCAAAACTGAGACTCGCTGACCACGCACTGTCACTGTCCCCCGTACGCGCAGCGTCAAGTACTTGGGAACTCCCCGCAATGCGGCTAGAGCTCCTCCAGTAGGTGCAAACGACGCACCACCTGCTGGTGGTGGTGGAGGTGGTAAGGTATCCTGCACTGCACGACAATCTCCTGCCTCCACATCATCCTCCTCATCCTCTTCCCCGCTGCTCTCGGAGAAGACCTCAATGAAATGTGCTTTCCCAGCAGCACATCTATGTCCTGGTGCCCATGGCTCCTGGCAGGTGAAGCACAACCGCTTCTTCTTCATCTCCCTCCTGGCCTCATCATCAACCTGCACCCGTCTGGGATTCCCCTTGGGAGGCAGAATCCTCGTGTCCTTCCCCTTAGGCTGGAAAGCCTGTCTCTGAGGATAAGGTGTCTGAGTCCGGGGTAAGGCATCCTGTAAGTCTCAGGTCCTGCTGATAGCATCCTGGAGTGTAGCTGGTCTAGTCGACCTGACTAGGCCACGAAGTGGCTCTGCTAATCCCTCCACAAACATGTAGATCATCCGGGCTGCGGATAGATCTGGCACCATCACTAAAACCCTCAAGAAATCTAAAATGTAAGTCTCAGGGCTCCCAGTCTGCTTGAGCCTCATCAGCTCAACAAAGTGTTGTTCCGGATCCCTCCGGTCAAAACACTCTATCACCCTCCTGGTAAACTCGGCATATGTCGTCACGGCAGAATGCCCGAGTGTCGTCATCCCATGAAACCACCAGTCCTGGGCCTCACCATCCAAATGTAATGTTGCCACCTTAATGGCCTCTGACTGCGACATCTGATTAAGCTGGAAATAGATGCCAGCTTTTCTACCCAAGACTTTGCCGAACTGTTTGATGAGCCGTCAAACATGGGCAAATGAAATCTGCTAGCTGCGCGGTGATCATCATGATGATGCATGTGCCCTCTGTGATGATCACGGGGTCTACTGTCACGCTGGAGCTGGACAAAGTCTCTGAATGAGATAAGATCTCTGAACTCCAGCCCGTATGCCCGGTACTCTGCAAGATAGTCACCCATGTGGCCCGGTTCGGGCTCCTGCTGTGCTCCTGCCCCTGTGTCCTCTCCTAGGAAGGTAGGCATAGTGGATCGTGTGGGTGCATGCGATGCCATAAGGGGGGTAGCCTCACGCTCCAGCATATGGTGGGATGTGCCCGATCCCTCACCAGTCTGAAAACCCCTTGGGGTTTCACGCTGCCTAACCTCTATCGTAGCGATCCTCTGCCCCATCGTCTCCATCTGTCTCGACAGATCCTGTACTGCTTTGAGGAGCGTTTCCCTATATCTCCTCGCATCCTCGTCGTCTGCCATAGGATCCTGCTGCTCTGTGTCCACCACAGGCTGCTCCTGCTCTGTATCTGTCACAGGCTGCTCCTGTTCTGTATCTGTCACAGGCTGCTCCTAATCTATGTATATCTCGGGCTGCTCCTGATCGGTGTCCACCACTCTGACACAATCCCCCTTTCCGTAGGTGTTCTCCAACCTACGCTCAACGTCTCTGTATCTCTTACTTCTGTAACAGATGTAGGGCCTATCCCCCGGCGTCATAGACTACTAGCTCCACAGGCTGAGCCAGATCTATGCTCTGATACCACTGTAATATCCCTAAAGGGAAATAGACAGCAATACAAGCATACGACAATATAGAAAATGCCAGAAATAGAACATTAAGCAAATACTCATAAAAATGTCGGGAATGCTAAGCCATTTTATTAATCTGAGAATATAAAGAAATACAATAGATGAACGGAATGGTAGCACCTATTCTTGCTCAAGGCAAGTGAAGAACTCTCTCAGAAAGACAGAAAATGGCTGCTCTAAGAAACTGTGTCCCAGCTGCTGGAAATCTGCCGTAAAACTGCTGCTGCTGGAATGGACTGAAAACTAGGGGCTGATCCCCTTGCCGGAATGAGCTAAAAATCTGCAGACCACCTGAACTCGCCAACCCGGACAAAACCCAGAAACCATATCAAAAATGGTCAGCCTCCGAAAATCACCAAAGAAACCCTCCTCAAGGAATTACGCTGTCCCTCCAGGCCCAGCGCAAGTGCCAAATGATATATGTTGAAACAGAGCCACAAACTCCCCGGAAAATCTCCTACTGGTAAAGACCGAGCCTCCACACCGGATCTCACTAAAACTCCTGCAGAAAACCCCGCAATGGAACACCTCCAAATAGAACTGCGTCCTCTCTTCCAAGGACTGCGCAGTCACAAGAGAAACCCAGCTCCTCCGCCACACAACCAACCAAATTTCCCGCAAAAGACTAAAGGAAAAACCTTGCCCGAGCAAGCACTCGAAGTCCCCCGGGGCTAAGGGCGAGATCTCCGACCGGAGACACTCAACGCACTAAACAGTGCTGCAGACAGGCTAAACAGCCAGCGTGCTCAAGAAGACAAAATGTCTAGCTCCAATATCATCAACAACAAGAATGCCAAATGAGATGGCTCTCCCACCTTTTATAATGTTGGCCCTCCTCCAAAACCCTAACGTGGTCTCCCTCTCCTCCACGTGCTCCTCATCAAACTGCGCAGAAGCTCCTAGAGGCTACGTGGGCCCCCTACTCTGCGTGGTGTTGGACCCCCAAGGCTCCCCCATAAGTTATAACGTTGTGCTACTAGGGAAACACTTTATTTTATTTAAGTGAGTTACACCCCTCCTCTCACTTTTTATTTATTAATAAACTATGATCGGCAAAACTATACAAAAATCGAATATTCCAATTAGCTGTGGCTAATTAGGAATATTACAACCTGCAAACACTATGTATTATCTCAAAATAATCAAATAAAGCACCACATAGGAAACCCGTAGTCAATACATACCATAGATAAACAAACAAGAACACCTCAAGTTGCACCCCAAAGTCTTATTATAGTAGAAAAAATAGTTTCCAGTGGGACAATAGTTTACAAAATTCTTCAGCAGCAATTCTAGCCAGAGATCAAGATGACTAGAAAGTTAGAAACTCAACTAACTCTCTAATTTATAGATAAATCCTCCAGGTGGAAAAATAACATCTAGTTTCTTTGATCTTTGTCAAAATAACCTTGGTCGTTGATAAACACTTCAAGATCTTTTAATCTTGGCCCTTGATTTTTTTATTTTTGAGGAAATTTTGAATTTAACATTTAATTCCATTTTAATTAAATCAAAATTAATTATTTTGAGCTAATTTCCTCAAAAAATTGACTTTGACTTTACCACCAAGGTTCAAGGGTCCAAATTTTCTTAAAATATACAATATTCCCTTGGTGGAGGACCTTTAAAAATTGTTTTTTTAGGACCCACGAATTTTTGCACTTGGAGAATTAAATTTCCTAAGACAATTTAACTTGACTCTAATTAATTAATTTTCTGGCTTAGGATTTAATTTTATTTTATCAGAAAATTTAATTAACTTACATGAGGGGATTTAATTATTTTCTCACCCTCTAATACATAAGATTTTACATTTTCAATCCTCAAAGGGGGAATACACATTTGGATAGACCCTTAATACACATAACCCATATGCGACACAATATGATCTAGTAGACCAAGTGATTTGGAATAAAATAATTAAACCAACTAGTTTAAATTATTCCCAAATAATTTTTACATTTGACTCGACTAAAAACACTAGGACTCACCTAAGATTTCGACAATAAATTTCACCTAAGATTTTGGGGGTTTAAGCTGGTGGGAGAAAAAACTCTTCTGATTAGATGTGTTTAGAAACACAGGTAATCAGTGAGGTTAAAAAACCCCCTAGGATGAAATTCGTCGCGAAAATCATAGGCTTACCTAGGTTGTTACATATAATCAAGGTCTTACTAGGATCATTTACATCATATAACTTGCATAATGGGGTTTACAAATGACATGGACTACTGATAGGTGATTTGATCTTTGTTGGAAAAATTGGCACTTCCGCTTCCTTGGAACTTTGGAAATTTGAGTGCAACATCTGGCTCCATATGAGGAAACGTTGCTTCTATAAAGTAACGTGAGAATCCCAGAATATTACATCCAAGAAAACAGAAGTCCATCAAATAGGTATCCATTCAAAATCGAAATCATCATGCATATATAATAAATCTGCTGGAATAGAAAAAAAATTACTCTAATAAACTAAAATATAAATGACATATAACTTAAATGTGTGAAATAAAACGATCTAATGAAAAGGGGTAGGGTTAGAGATACTATACAAAGACGCCCTATGGTATCAGATGTCTTCAACATAATGCATAGTGAGCACTTTTGGACTTTTCGGCAAATTTGTGGGTTGCTTCCCGGATGTGCCATGCTAAATTCTGAAAATGCTAGGACTTTGACTTATCCGAATATCGAGCTGCTCTCGGCCATAATATGCATCAAACTTCTTCCTTCTTTTCTTCTTCTTTTGGGTGGGTTGTGATGCCAATAATGTGACCGATGTAGATTTCCATCTTGATCCTGAGAGTGCTCGAATGAATGATTTGAAGAATCTGAAGTATGTCTAATCTTGTCCTAAATATACTCTGTCAAAGGTGACACATAAGCTTGATCTTTCTTAATTTCTTTTTCAACCATGACACTACTAGTTACCCTGCCTTTAATGGGACAAGTGACCTCCTTGCAGTGAGACGAGAATAGCTCTGGCAGACTGGGAGGTTTATTATTCGTCAAAAGTTCTTTATTCCTTTCATCACCTGACCTACGCTGAAATTCTTGTACCTATATCTTTTCCATTATTTGTAGTTTATTCTGAAGAGTGATCTTTTCAATTCTCATGGTATCCATTTGCTTAGAATGTTCATCTTACATAGTGTTAATCTCTTTGGCATGGTTTTCCTCCATGGCTAAGAACTTATTCTGAGGACTAGCTTCCATATATTTTATTATTTTGTCATAATCTGCTTTAATGGCAATCAAATGATTCTATATATTGGACATCATAACCTCCATACTTTTAGCACATTTTTCCTCTATGGTGACCATCTGATTGGAGTGATTAATTTTCATAATCTTTAGCTCCTCGTAGTGTTTTTCTTCTATAGCTAACAATTTGGTGTACATGGCTCTCATATCCTTGGTGTGATCTGCCATCAATTTCTCTTGATTAAGTTCCATGGTCTTCATCATTTGAGTTAACTCATTGATAAGTTGCTTATCTTTTTCCTTTCCATTGTCGATACCAATTTGACAGCTTGTCCCTGCTTTTCCACTATCGCGGATTCTTCTTACAACTGCACAAGTGGATTCATCATGAAAATCATTACAAGGTATGCAATATGGCACATTCTCTTGACTGTTGTAAAAAAACATAGATAAAATAGGGTTTAGAGTTCAAAATCGCTTAAAATTGTAAAATCTAAATTTTCATGAGTTTTGGCCACTTGGGCATCGTGGATTTGGCCTAGATCTAACCTTTTTGCTTGCTGGAATTTTCTGTGTAAATTGTTGAATCAAGCCTGTAAATTTTCTAAATCAAATACTTAAAGAGGGATAAAAATTTGAATTTTCAATTTCTGACAAAATTTTACTATTTTTTGAATATATTAGGGATTGTCTTGAGCATTGTTGGATTGTTGATCTGTCCTCTGTTTACTGCTATAATAAATAGATCAGAACTGAATTTTTGAATCACATCCTCTAAATAGCCCTAAAAATTGATTTTTTCAAGTTTGGTGAAATTTTAATTTTTTTGGACATCTTGGGCACTGTCTTGGGCATCATTAGCTTGTTAATCTGTGATTTATTTACTGCTGTTATAAATATTTCAGATCTGAAAAATTCGCTGAAAACGTACCTTAAAGGACATAATACATCTGATTTTTCGGCTAACTAATAATTGGGCATATTTTGTGATAGGGCAAGCGTAAGTATATTTGACTTAGCATTTTCTTACTTTTGTCATAACATTAATGAATGCTGAATTTTCTGAAGTGATATTGTTGATTTGAGTATTGGGATCTAATACTTGTGTAGCTTGCTCTAAGCTTTGCAATGTTTTATGAATTTTGCACTAAAGAGCACTCTTTCAATTAGGTTCTGAGTCTTTGACCTTGTGGAATCTAATTGGCGAAAATCATTGAATAATTGTTATAATCTTAAGAAGCTTAACATCTTGATTGTTTATCTTAAGCATTTGGCATCTTAAGTTCATTAGTTATTTCAATTTGGCATCTTGTGGAATATTGTTGAAATTTACACTTGTATCTCTAAGCATTTATCTTGACTAGGTGTAATATTCCTAATTAGCACCGCTAATTGGAATATTTGATTTTGTATAGTTTTGCCGACTATAGTTAATTAATAAATAAAAGTGAGAAAAGGGGTCTAACTCACTTAAATAAAATAAAGTGTTTCCCTAGTAGAGGCAACGCTGTAACTTAAAGGGGAAAGCCTTGGGGGTCCACACACACATGAGAGAGGCCTCACATAGACTCCTAAGGTAACTGCGCAGGTCAAGGAGGAACTCAAGGACGCAGTTAGGGTTTTGAGGGAGCTAGCACTATAAAAGGTGGGGGTTTCACTCCATTTGGAATTATTGATATGTTATTGATATTGAGAGCTAGACTTCTGTCTACTTCAGCACGCCGGTTGTTTAGTCGGTCTGCAGCACTGTTTAGTGCAAACTGAGTGTCTCCGATCGGAGATCTCACCCTTGGCTCCGGGGGACTTCGAGTGCTCGCCGAGCCAGGCATTTCTCCTTCCGCCTCTATCGTGTCATGAAGACTTTCGAGAGGTGGACGTTGCAGAGGGAGTTGGTCTCTTGGGAGGGACCGGCGGCAGCCCGTGAGAGAGGACGCAGCTTTCACAGTGAGTGACTTCAGCCTTTGTTGAGCGCCGTTGTTGTGTGGTGATTTTGGCAGTTGGTTTCAAATAGTTTTTCAGCCCTCGAGGGAGGTTGCCATTTCACGAGGTTTTCAGAGGATCTGTGCCCTTTTCTGGGCGTTTTCTGAGCTTCTTGTTCATGGAGGCAACAAATGTTTTTGTAGGAGGAGGGTTCTTCCTTTAGGGTGATTTTCTTGAGGGTGGTCCTGTTTGGTCTATGATTTCTGGGTTTTGTCCGGAGCAGCGAGTACAGGTGATCTGTAGATTTTTAGCTCATTCCGGCGAAGAGATCAGCCTCTAGTTCCAGTTCTTTCCAGGAGCAGCAGTTTACGGCAGTTTCTTCCAGCAGTTGGGAAGCAGTTTCTGTAGTAGCCATTTCCTGTTTCTAAGAGGGTTCATCACTTGCCTGGTGCAAGGATAGGTGCTCTTATTCTGATTATCCATTGTACCCATTTATATTCTCAGATTAAAAAAATGGCTTAGCATTTCTGGAATTTTATGTGTACTTGCTCTATATTTTGTTTCCGGCATTTTTCTATATAGTTGTATGCTTGTATTGCTGCCTATTTCCCGTTGGGAATATTACAGTGGTATCAGAGCATAATTCTGGCTCAGCATGTGGTCTATGACATCGGGAAAGAGATCATACAGAGCAATAGCAGTTGCAATACCAAAAACGCAATTGGAAAAAGGGCCAAAATATAAAGGGTCAAATTTTGAAGTTTGGAATTAGAAGAAACATTTTCTGGGTTTTTCTGAGTTTTGGGCAAGGATCACCTTCCCAAATTCCGGGAATTTTCTGAGTAGTTTTCAGCGGGTAAATCGGAGGTCGAAGTTAAGCAGAGAAGATGGTTTGCAAAGAAATTTCTGCAGCAAGGCTGAGGAGCCCGTAGGCACCTAGCGTAAAATGCCAATGGCAAGACAGAGAGGAAATTGATGCACCTCCGCTCACGTGCGTGGATATCACTGCTGCAGGCTCGCGCCTCGCAGAGGCCTGGACAAGAGAGAACCCCCTAGGGTTTTCCAGGTCGGAGAGGGATCGGGTATGTCTCACCACATACCAGTGCACGATGCTATCCCCATTGTGACGACTCAGGCACCCACGCGATCCACTATGCCCACATTCTTGCCAGAGGACACAGGGGCAGGAGTACGGGGAGGTGCACAGAGGGATGCTCCAACACCCACGCGACCTACCATGCCTACCTTCCTAGCAGAGGACGAGGGGCCGGCAGCGCCGCGAGAGATGGATCCGGCCCAATGGGCGGCTGTTTTTGCAGAGTATCAAGCTTACGGACAAGCATTCATGGATTCTCTCACCTTCGAGAGCTATCTCCATGTTCAGTATGGCATTAGATTCCGTGATCATCATCGAGGGCACAGGCGCCACCGTGATGACCACCGCACAGCTAGTAGACCTCACAACTTTCACAGAGGGAACATGCGCTCACATGATGGGGGCTTACAGCGCACAGTGGACAGATTCCATCTACCGACATTCGACAGGTCATCCAGGCGCTCAAAAAAAGCTTGGGTGGACAAGTTGGGTGCCTCTTTCCAGCTTGACCGAGTATCGGAGAGGGGAACCATTAAAATGGTTACCTCGCACTTGGAGGATGAGGGAACACAGGGTTGCAGGGAGTCCGAGGTTACACCTAGTGTGACACAGGATTCACCCTCATTGGAGACCTCCTCGGCCGGGTCGGTTGATGTGGTAGTGGAGAAGGTAGAGCCTACCCCAGTTGAGCCATCCATTGAGTTGATGACCGGAGTCGTGTCCGAGTCTTCAGGTGGTAGCAGCACACGACAGATGGGTGAGGCGTTAGGAGATATATCCACCTTCGATGAGGCACTAGCAGGTACAGAGGTATTGGATGATGGTCGCAGACAGCGGTATCATCGGCTTCGGACGGACCTTCGAGTTTTGAGAGAGAGGGCCGCGTCAGTACGGGAGGCCATTTTGTTGCAGGACCAGGAGCTGGAGGGTATGAGCGTGACTTGTGCCAAGTCGGCGACCAAGTTGGCCCGCATTGGGGAACAGCTGGATTCCCTGATGGTACAACCAGAGGGCACGTTGGAGTGTCAGATTAGTCCCCTTCAGGTATGCATGGATGGGACTAGCAGTGTTGTTGGGTCATCTCTTCCTGTTGGAGAGAGAGAGGCAGAGCCACCTAGTCAGATCTCATATGTTGACTTGGATAGCGGTATGAGACGATCAGAGTTACACAGGGTACAGCATCCATATGTTGAGGTTGGATGGAGAGAGATTTTGAGTTGGTACTCGGTGGAGCGGGCTATGGAGATAGTGGTGGACCCAGGTGCAGTTCAGCAGGAGTTCCTAGGTGTTGAGCATACAGGGACCCCAGATTAGCATTGGGATCCAGGTGGGATCACCTATCATTTCCCAGGCAGGTCGGCTGACTATGCCTTGGAGGGTACAGTTGGCCTAGTAGTAGAGCATGTGCGGTTTCGGTCAGCTCCAGTGGCCAACCAGTTTATGGGCAGACTCCCTAGGTTGTCTTGGCATGACATTCATACACGGGATCACAGGGTGGTCAGCACATCTTGGCAGGAGCTTGTCGGAGGAGGTGGCATCGGCAGGCCACCAGATGGCACCTTGTATGGGGCCAAGGATTATTCACCTTTGTGTGAGGCACAGAGGACGCAGCAGAGCCGAGCAGTGGTGGTAACACTACTGACACACAGGGAGATTCACTTCTCGGACCCCTTGAGGAGTATTTGGAGTGATGATCCTTTCGTCGGTAGGTATAGCGATGCGACGGTGGAGACGATGTTACCGATTGGTGGTAGTCGGACCTGTAGAGGCACAGCTCTAGGACATCACATCCAGGGGTGTGCGGGAGCCTCTAGCATTGAGCGATGGATTGCCGGTGGACATGGAGTAGCATGGTGGTGTACCATAGTGGGTGGGACTGCATTGTGGAGTAGGAGTATCCTACATCACATTGAGAGCATGCGGAGAGTGACCGATGCCTGGACACAGTCAGGGCACGAGGCGGTACAGGGTGCTACAACAGTAGCACATGGTATCCAGCAGCATAACGAGGTATGCCTCAGTGTGCAATGGCATGTTGAGGTGTATGGATGATCAGTGGTATGCGAGGGCATACGGTGCTACACGGCAGGGTCTTAGAGCATTGCTTCCAGAGAGACTCATGGACAGGGACACTGGGCTTACCTTTGGGGGTATTTCACCCAGGATCGATGGAGAGACAGAGGAGCGATACTTGGCAGTATCTATGGGGACTCACACACCTGACTCGCTTCGACATCACTCACAGGTACAGTTGATTATGTTTTCGATCTTTGGCACTTTGGGCGTGAGCAGCAGGGTATGCGAGGTTCACCCAAGATATTTGGATGACACTCAGTACACTAGACAAGAGACTTCTCAGCAGTTGCACTGGGTTGGTGTGCTAGTTGACAGCCACAGGTTGGGGGATGAGATGATCCTTTGCAGAGGTGGAGCATTAGTGATCACGGAGCCTACGCTTGGGGAGCAGGTTATGAGGGAGACATGCATCACTTTTCCCTCACGGCATGTCGAGAACATGCATGGGCAGAGGATACTGGGTACGGCAGAGGTAACACCCCAGTATGTGTTTGGGCTCCAGACACTGTATCGACACTTTATCGAGAGGATAGGTGGCATGTTCGATATAGATGAGATGGCGGAGGTAGAACAGGAGGGCATTCCTTCTGTATGCCAGGGTGAGGACTCCTTTTCACATGGGTCCATAGGGTCAGTTGAGGTCGCTTCTGGGGAGCGAGGGCAGTCATGCATGGATGGTGACAGTAGACTGGGGCTATATTCTAGTGTCCAGGGTGAGCAGTCATGGGACTCTGCGAGGGATACTCTGGGTGAAGAGTCACTTGTGACAATTCAGCTAGAGCAGCGGGTGATGGAGCCTGAGTCGACAGAGGAGGGCACTACTCACATCGAGCATGATATTCCTTTGAGAGAGAGCCAGATGGGCACTCACATCGAGTCTGTGGTGGAGATGCAACTAACCGCAGGGTCAGTCATTGAGGAGGAGCAGTCAGTTGCATTGACATCGAGTACCGTGACAGCAGCTACAGATCCATATCCTCTGGAGATGTTGGAGGTAGATGTGATAGTTTGGCAGTGGGAGATGATTACGGGTTGGCGGCAACCTTCCAGGCATGTTCCACATGCAGTTGTTGTTGCTACATTAGATGCTTCCTCCAAGATGGACTGGCGGGAGATCATGAGTTGGTACCCTCTTGATGGTACGGTATTCTTCGTAGGGAGCACAGTGGAGCAGGGGCCCTTGGACATAGTAGATGTTACAGATCCCAGTTGGCAGGAGGGCACCGATTCTCATTACTTCAGGACTCCTTCCCAATGTCAGGAGAGCAGGATCAGCATGGGATTGAGTCAGGACGTGGATTGGAGAGAGGTGATGAGTTGGTATGCAGTTGGAGAGGCAGCATATGCAGTCACAGGTACATCACAGCAGGAGCCCGAGAGCATGGATGCTTATTGGTGGTCTTCACCTCTTAGAGCATTAGTCATAGCCAGAGGCAGTGCACAGTCCGAGCCGTGGGACTTGTGCGATTATTGGCTACAGTGGCGATGGGATCCGGGAGGACTATTGGTTGGCTGGTACCGTGAGAGGCCAGTTTGGGATCCTGGCATTGAGATATCCCTTCGTATCAGGGTGATGCAGGAGACAGAGAGGTTTCAGTGGGACCCAGGCACATTTTGCAGTATCGGTGGGGAGCATCGGCTAGAGAGTAGGCTTGTTCAAGCGTTGCTTGAGGACAAGCAATTTTTGCCGGATGAGGATGCCACTTGGGAGAGCGAGCAGATTTTACAGCATCCATCGCTTCAGTTGCTTGAGGACAAGCAACATTTTGCCGGGGGAGACTGTAATATTCCTAATTAGCACCGCTAATTGGAATATTTGGTTTTTGTATAGTTTGCCGACTATAGTTAATTAATAAATAAAAGTGAGAAAAGGGGTCTAACTCACTTAAATAAAATAAAGTGTTTCCCTAGTAGAGGCAACGTTGTAACTTAAAGGAAAAGCCTTGGGGGTCCACACTTAGCATGAGAGAGGCCTCACATAGCAGTCAAGGTAGCTGGCAATTGAGGGAGGTTAAATGAGCGCGATTAGGGTTTGAGGGAGCTAGCACTATAAAAGGTGGGGGTTTCACTCCATTTAGTATTGATATGTTATTGATATTGAGAGCTAGACTTCTGTCTACTTCAGCACGCCGGTTGTTTAGTCGGTCTGCAGCACTGTTTAGTGCAAACTGAGTGTCTCTGGTCGGAGATCTCACCCTTGGCTCCGGGGGACTTCGAGTGCCTGCTCGAGCAAGGTATTTCCTTCAATTTCTATAGGTGGTTTGCAGTGGATTGTCGGGTGGACGTTGTAGAGGAGTTGGTCTCTTGGAGTGACTGCGCAGTCCAGGAGAGAGGACGCAGTTTTAGCAGGGAGGACGCAGTCATTGTTGAGCAGCGTTGTTGTGTGGTGATTTGGCAGTGGTTTCAGCGTTTTCAGCCTCGAGGAGGTTGTCATTTCAGCCAGTGGTTTTGCAGGAGGATTCAGGCCCTTTTCTCAGCGTGTTCCTTGAGCTTCTGCGCTGTTCCTGGAGGCACAGCGTTTTTGTAGGAGGAGGGTTTCTGGGGGTGATTTTCGGAGGTGGTCCGTTTGGTCTATGATTTACGGGTTTTATAAGATGACGGTATAGGTGATGCGCGTTTTTAGCTCATTCGACGAGGGATCGACCCCAAACCGGTTCATTCCCGGCGGCGGTTTACGGCAGTTTCTTCCGGCGGCTGGGAGATGCGGTTCGACGACCATTTCCTAATTTTGCGAGAGGATTCTTCACTTGCCATTTCCTAATTTTACGTTCGGAATGAATTTCGGCGAGATGGCGCCACATAATTTGCGTGATCAAGATAGGTTGGACGGCTTTGTCCAACTTTGCTATCTAGAATGCCAAAATCCTGGTAGTCCTCAAGGCATACGGCTCGAGGAAGCATGTGAAAAAAGTCTTGGCACCAACAATCGATGTCTTGTTGACACTTAGTCATACCCATGCTTCGATACACCCCCATTTTTTCAAATGGGATTTGTCATGTTCAACGTAGTTGCGCCATTCAGATTCCATCATCCAGATTTCATCGACAGTTGACATTGTTATAAATGATGTAAACCCATTCTGCATTTTATGATGTAAATGATCTAAGTAAGACCATCCATGTATGTAACAACCTAGGTAAGCCTAGTATGTTGTTGATGACTTCCATCCTAGGAGGTTTTTTGTCTCACTGATTCACGAAAGTGATCGGCAGAGTTTTTCCCTCTAGCCCCACCCCAAAGCTAGAGTGGAATTTGTCATCAACATGCTAAGTGAGTCCTAGTGTTCTATCGAGTCCTTGTAAAAGTAGTTTGAACTACTTGGTCTACTAGATCATATGTTGAGTCGCAGAACTGGGTATTTATTTGAGGGTTTATACGAATAGGTTTTCCCCCTTCATGTATGTAAATGTATTATCTCATGTAAAAGAGGGTTGGAAAAATAATTATAATCCCCTCTTAGTCAATTAATTAAATTTTCTGGTCAATTAATTTATAAAATCCTAAACCAGAAATTTAATTAATTTAGGGTCCTAAATTAGGATTAAATCTTTAAAGGCAAAATTTGTGGGTCCTTGGAAAATGATTTTGACAGCCCCAAGCCAAGGGAATATTGAGAATTTTAAGAAATATTGGACCCTTGGGCCTTGGTGGTTAAGTCAAGGTCAAAATTTTAGGGTAATTAACTCAAAATTAGTATTTTTGAGTTAATTAAAATTGAATTAAATGATAAATTCGTTTTTTCCCCAAAATTTTAATTTCAACGCTCCGGATTAAAAGATAATTAAATCTTTTGGACGGTTGAGATTATTTTGACGAGGATAATCCAAACTAGCCGTTAGAGATCTTGTCCTATAAATTTAGAGGTCTTTGTCAATATTGAGTCATCCGATCTTAGATCGTGCACTTGCTCTTAGAAGCTCTTGTAAACTTTTTTGAGAAATAAAGCAAAGACTTTGGGGTTACAAATCTGGATGTTCCTTCTCAGATCTATGTGGTGAATTCTCTCTAAACTCTGCTGCTTGGTTTCTTGCATTTTATGGTTGATGGCTGTAATATTCCCAATTAGCCTTGCTAATTGGAATATTTCATTTTTGCTTTATTTTGCCGCTTTAGCTAGACATAATAAATAAAGTGAGAAATAAGAAGGGTCACCTCACTTTAGTCACCTCACTTTATAATAAAGTGTTCTTTTCCTAGTAGATTGACGTTGTAACTTAAGAGAGGGGGCCTTGGGGGTCCACATGAGTATGATGGGGGAGGCATCAGGCTGACCCAAAGTAAACTGCGCAGGTCAAAGGAGAGTTAAGTTTGGAGGGAGTTTGGCATTATAAAAGGAGAGGTTCTCACCTCATTTGGATCATTCATGATTGATATTCTTATTGATAGCTAGACTTTGTCTGCTTCAGCGCGCCGGTTGTTTAGTCGGTCTGCAGCACTGTTTAGTGCACGAGTGTCTCCGGTCGGAGATCTCACCCTTAGCCTCGGGGGACTTCGAGTGCCTGCCCTGGTAAGGTTCTGGTTTCACCCTTAGCTTCGGGGGACTTCGAGTGCCCGCCCTAGTAAGGTTTGTTCTGAGTACATCTTTCAGTTTCAGTAGCAGAGTAGCAGCAGATTGTGGTGCAAATCTGGAGAGGGAGAAGCCCTCTTGTGGCTGCGCAGTTCAGAGAAGGAAGGACGCTGTCTCATCAGGAGAGAGGACGCTGATCCATTCAGGAAAGTGAGGACGCTGTTCCAGGGAGGACGCAGTCCAGATCTGAGCAGAGAAAACGCTGTCTAGGAGGAGGAAGAACGCTGATCAGTCTGGGAAGTGAGGACGCTGTCCATTTCTGAAGAGAGGGTTGCAGATCTGAAGGCATATTGATAGATCCAGCCTTGGAGAGGATAGATCTGAGCAGATAATTGCAGATCTAGTTTTGTATGTTGCAGATCTGAAGGTATAGCACTAGATCCAGCTTGGGAGATTGCAGATCTGAGGAGATATTGACAGATCTAGTCCAGATCTGAAGAGATAATATCAGATCCAGCCTTAGAGGCTGCAGATCTGAAGAGATATTGTCAGATCCAGCATAGATCTGAAGGTTTGGTAGCAGATCTGATATAGGAGGACGCAGATCTGATTGGAGGCTTCAGATCTATCAGATCTGAGCATTCAGGAGGCAGATCCACCAGGTAGGACGCTGATCTGAGGAGCAGGCTTGTGTGAGAGGGCTTAACAGCGTTTTTCCTAGCATTCAGCAGCTGATCTATCTGTCAGGAGGTTTTGGTGAGTTGTGCCTCACTTATTTCTGCGCTGTCACTAGCAGAGACAGCGTTTTCTTTTGGTGAGGGTTTGCAGCTTGAGATCAGCCATTTTCCAGGTCTTCAGTTCATTACGTTGTCCTTGTTGCAGCCATTATTCTGATTGAGAGGGTCTCCACTTGCCTAGGGCAAGGATAGGTGCACTACTCTGATTTTCTTGTACTCCTCTCTATGTACTTTCAGATTAATAAAATGGCTCAGTTTTCTGGAATTCTATGTGTCATTATTCAGTGATCTGGTTCAGCATTGTACTTTCTATATCTGTCTGGCATATTTCTGTTTATTACTGGTTATTTCCCTTTGGGGATATTACAATGGCCTTCATGGATTAATCTGCATATAGGTATCTTATGCAGTTTTCTGGGTTTATAAAATAACATTCTGATTTTTCCGCAAAGGTCTCATGTTGTTTTCTTAAATCTCTATCGACCTAAGATTCAGATCTAAGTGTGCAGGGAATTTTTTTTTTAAGATTGGGCGTCTGGGGAAGTCTTCGGTTGGACCAGCCGACTCTCAATAAACATAAATCTGATAAGCTCTTTATTTGTTAAATTCCGGGTCTATCTTACGATATTTGTGATTTTGCAGGGTTTCGAAGGCTTGTGCCTCTCACTAAAAATTTTAAACTTCTGAAAATTGTGCTAAACGGATTCAGATCTGACCATGAGGGTTTTAAATTGTAAATTAGTTGTAAATTTGTAATTTTTTTAGGACTGTGAGGGTTTTAATTGTTTCATGGTGTGTATATTTTCAGATCTGACTGATTGTTGCAGGTTGCAGGTTCAAATCGAAATTTTTTTTAGATCTAAGGCAGATCTAGCCTCCAAAGGCCAGATCTGGCCTCAAATCCCCACTGTGGGCAAATCTGGGCATTATTGGTTCAAGAATTTTGAAAATCTGAGTGTAATTGAAGAAAGTTTGCTGGGCGAATTTGTGTGTATTGGGTTCAATCGCTGTCAATTCCCATCCAATCTTCCCTCATCTGCCTTCGCTTTTCCATCATCTGCCATTAGAGTTGTGCATTTGTCTTGCCATCGACTTTGCTAATCGAACTCTGCATAAATCAACCCTGCCAATCGAGCTCCTAAACGCAGATTCTATCCCCTTTGAAAGCCGTCTTCATTTTTCCTGTTCGAAACTTTCCTGCCCGTCAGCCTTTTCGCGTCCTCCATTCGATCCCTGCTCTCCATCCAACACTTATCCACCGTCCAGCATCTGCCATTCGAAACCTCATCCGTCTAATCTCTGCAAGCCCTCTCCCTCTCTGCCGTCGACCATTCATCTCTTCCGCCCGTCTACCTCCTACGCTCCAACCTGCAAAACGACAACAAAAATACAAGCACGCACATTAAAAAAATAAAACTCATGCATCTGCGTTGATAAACTTTGGCCCAGATTCGGATTTTCACTTGTACATGCCAGTTTCGATTTTTTTTTGTATGGCGTAGGTCGAGTGTTAGCTGTATATTTTTTAAATTCAATTGTTGTTGTAATATCTAGTTTTAATTTAGTCTAATGTTTGTGTAGGTTAATGATAGACTAGCGTTAGATTTTTTCCATTTTGACATTAGCGTGAATTTTGTAGCTTTTAACTTTAGCTTTTAATATTCAATTTAGCCTCTGTTTAACTTAGCTTTAATTTAGTTTAGATTTTAATGTTAGTTTAGTTAGTTTAGATGTTAGATTTAGATTAATTTTAAAGTTAGTTTTAGAGTTTAATTTTAGTTTTTAGAATTTAATTTTTATTTAGAGTTTAGATTTAGATTTTTTATTTGTTCTAGATTTAAAAAATAAAAAATAATAAAAAATTCCAAAAATCTTAAAAAATATTTAGAAAATACAAAAATATAAAAAAAAAAATTTCAAAATTTCAATAGTCAAATGTGCTAATTTTGTTTTTATTTAAAAGTTTGACTATAGAACATTTTGATTGTCGAACTGGGTTATAATTGGAATATCTTATTTTTTGGAAATCTGGCATTCTCATGTTATTGTCGGTTGTGGCATTTTCAAGAAAATATCAGCGTGATCAATCGTGGTTTAATAAGCAGCAGTTAGTCATCATTTATTGGTTTATAATTGCATAATGGGATTTTGTGTGACTCCTGTTGATGTGGCGTGAAATCTAATCTAGACAAAAAATCCTGTGGTACATCTTATATTTGGTGGGGTCCAGTATGTGTCATACGGATTTATCTTTCATTATCTAATAGGGTCTACCTCCCTTAGCCTGCAAGGAGACAGCTTAAAGAGAGAGATTGGGGATAAAGGTGACAACCCCCAGTCTGAGCCGTTGTCGCGGTGCCCTGAACAATCTGTGCGACAACATTTTTTGGCGCCGTTGCCGGGGATAGAGTTTTTCTGTCCTTGGTCTTAACGACATTTTCTAATCTTCAGATCTTCTTTCGCCATTCATTAGCCTGTCGCAAGAGATCACATTTTCTGGCGTCTTTTCATCCCTTCATATTTTCATCGTCTTATCTTTCGTCATATCACTAATCATTTCATCATCGTATCTTTAGCACCTGGACATTTCGGTTGGCTTCTTGTTTGGGTGGCGACTACACTTATTCATCTTTTTTCCCCCCCTGATATCCATCTGCTATCTCTCGATTGCTTCTTCTGTTTTAGAATTAGTTTCATGTTCAAGTGGAGACTCCAACTCTTTCATTTCTTACAAGAGTTCCTGCCAAGAAGTTCGCTTCTTGAGGACCTTTTGATTATTCTTGAACACAGATCTATTTCTAAAATCTTAAAAACGATATCATGGATGTTTTTGCCCCATGTAATTTTGCTAATATTCAGGGTTATCCCCATGATCTCCCTCAAATGGATAAATTACCTATCTTTCAAGGAAATGATGCAGTTAGTGTTAAATCTCATTTATTTGCTTTCACTAACTGGTGGAATAGATTTGCAATTGCAAAAAATAATTTCGATGATGTAAAAATGAAAGCTTTTGTTCTTACTTTTGGTGAAGATATTGTTGAATGGTTTATGGAAAAGCCTGATAATTCATTTAATACTTTTGAATCCATTGTAACTGCTTTTAAGGAAAAGTATGGTGATAAAAGGGAAGATCGGCATTTGGTAATAGAGATCAGTACCATAAAAAAGAAAGAAAATGAAACGACTGAAGAATTTAACAGGAGATTTAATGGTATTCTTAGAGAAATATCTCAAACTCATAAACCTCCTGATGGATCTCTTCTGAATTTTTACATTGATGCTTTTGATTCTGATACTGCATATGAGTTAAGACGGGCTAAAACTGCAAATTATAAAGCTTGTCAATTTGTAGCTGAGGAGATTGAAAAGGATAAGAAAGCATCTGGAATGTCCAAAACTCCAGATTTTGATAGATCTTTGACAGATTCTAAGAGAAAAGAAATTGAAAAAGATGATGATGATCCTATGAAAAAGTTAATGCAAAAACTTGAAAGCATGGAGCTTAATCAAGCGAAATTGATCTCTGAACATGCTAAGGAAATAAGTGTCTTACAGGCTAGATTGGTCCAAATGGAAAGGGCTCAAACGCAGAATTCCCAACTTAGAAATAATGATGCTTTGCGGGAAAGAGGCCTATCTAATAAGCAGAGACCGACAAATCAACTTGAGTTCGCAAATCTTGTGGATGAAGTTCCTCCTTATTGTAGAGCTTGTAATGATCTTCATGAAGAGGCTACTTGCCCCATTGTCAAAAGGATCATAGCTAGTAGAAGGCAAGGCCAAGTCATCGAATCAATGTTGTTGGTAAGGACTATCACATGCATATAGAAGATCATGAAAGTCAGGTTAAGGAGCCAGCTCAGATGATTAAGGATGTGCAACCCAATCATATGCAAATAATTCAAAACATGGAAGCTAACCAAATCAGTCTTCAAAATAAGATAACTTCCATGGAAGAAAGCCATGTACAGGAAATAAATGTCATGGAAAACAGGTTACAAATGATGAAAGTTAATCATTCTAATCAGATGTCCATTATACAGAATTATATGATTGCAATGGAAGCAAGACACACCCAGGAAATGACTGCCATGAAGGAGAATCACTTGTTGGAAATAAAAAGTATGGAGGCAAATCAGACGAAATTAATAGTAAGGCATGCCAGGGAGATGAGTTCCATACAAAAGAAATTGGAAGAAATGGAAGAATTACAAAAATTTCAACCGAAATTTGATTATGAAGATTCATCAACAGATCACAAGACTTCTTGTCTGCAAAAGCCATTCTCATCTCATCACACGGAGGATTTCACTATGGTTTCAAAGGACGTTGAGAGAGACCAAGCTCATGTATCACCATTAACAGAGTATATTCAGAATAAGATTGGTTGCGCTCCAGGTTCATCAAAGGTTTTGTACAAGGAATTTCAAGATAAGGACAAGAAATCTACAGTAGTCTCATTGCTGACATCACAACCCACTCAGAAGAAGAGAAAGAAGCAAAAAAGAAGTAAGTGGTTTGATTCGTCTGATGACCGAGAGCAGCTTGACATTTGGATAAGACAAAGTCCTACATTGTGCAAGATTGGACATGGCACATCTGAAAAGCAGCCTACAGATTTGCCTGAAAGCAGGCAAATGCTCAGCATACACTATATTGAGCACATCTGATGCCATAGGGCATCCTCTGTATCGTATTTCTAACCCTACTCCTTGTTTCAGCATTTCATTTTTGCAGTTAGAGTAGATTTACTTTTCATGTTAAATAGAATAATAAATAAAAGAAGAGCTTCTATTTTTCATGAGCTTAATGTTATATGATGATATTTGGATGGGCGCTACTTATGTAATCTTGTGTGTTGCTTGGATGCAGATTCTGGATTCTCACATTCCTTCAACGAAGCAACGTGTCCCCAAGTAGAGCCAGATGTTGACCACACTTCGTCAACTACCCCATAGCAGTACACCCCCATTTTTTCAAATGGGATTCGTCATGTTCGACGTGGTTGCGCCATTCAGATTCCATCATCCAGTTTCGATCGACAGTTTTTATAATGATGTAAACCCATTTTGCATTTTATGATGTAAATGATCTATGTAAGACCGTCCATGTATGTAACAACCTAGGTAAGCCTAGTATGTTGTTGATGACTTCCATTCTAGGAGGTTTTTTGTCTCACTGATTCACGAAAGTGATCGGCAGAGTTTTTCCCTCCAGCCTCACCCCAAAGCTAGGGTGGATTTTGTCATCAGCATACTAAGTGAGTCCTAGTGTTTCTATCGAGTCCTTGTAAAAGTAGTTTGAACTACTTGGTCTACTAGATCATATGTTGAGTTGCAGAACTGGGTATTTATTTGAGGGTCTATACGAATGGGTTTTCCCCCTTCATGTATGTAAATGTATTATCTCATGTAAAAGAGGGTTGGAAAAATAATTATAATCCCCTCTTAGTCAATTAATTAAATTTTCTGGTCAATTAATTAATAAAATCCTAAACCAGAAATTTAATTAATTTAGAGTCCTAAATTAGGATTAAATCTTTAAAGGCAAAATTTGTTGGTCCTTGGAAAATGATTTTGACAGCCCCAGGCCAAGGGAATATTGAGAATTTTAAGAAATATTGGACCCTTGAGCCCTGGTGGTTAAGTCAAGGTCAAAATTTTGGGGTAATTAACTCAAAAATAGTATTTTTGAGTTAATTAAAATTGAATTAAATGATAAATTCGTTTTTTTCCCCAAAATTTTAATTTCAACGCTCCGGATTAAAAGATAATTAAATCTTTTGGACGGTTGAGATTATTTTGACGAGGATCATCCAAACTAGCCGTTAGAGATCTAGTCCTATAAATTTAGAGGTCTTTGTCATTCTTGAATGATCCGATCTCAAGATCGTGCACTTGCTCTTAGAAGCTCTTGTAAACTTTTTTTTTGAGGAATAAAGCAAAAGACTTTGGGGTTACAAATCTGGATGTTCCTTCTCAGATCTATGTGGTGAATTGTCTCTAAACTCTGCTACTTGGTTTCTTGTATTTTATGGTTGATGGCCTTCATGGATTAATCTGCATATAGGTATCTTATGCAGTTTTCTGGGTTTATAAAATAACATTCTGATTTTTCTGCAAGGGTCTCATGTTGTTTTCTTAAATCTCTATCAGTCTAAAGTTCAGATCTAAGTGTGCAGGGAAATTTTTTTTAAGATTGGGCGTCTGGGGAAGTCTTCGGTTGGACCAGCCGACTCTCAATAAACATAAATCTGATAAGCTCTTTATTTGTTAAATTCCAGGTCTATCTTACGATATTTGTGATTTTGCAGGGTTTCGAAGGCTTGTGCCTCTCACTAAAATTTTAAATCTCTGAAGATTGTACTAAATGAATTAAGATCTGACCATGAGGGTTTTAAATTGTAAATTAGTTGTAAATTTGTAATTTTTTTAGGACTGTGAGGGTTTTAATTGTTTCATGGTGTGTATA